>JABUQX010126352.1:27500-30656 GCA_015478945.1 Trachelipus rathkii | reverse complement strand
GAGTACTTGCCAAAAACCGTGTAGTCGTGTATCATGCAATTTCAAAATCTTTCCTAAACTTCCGAATTTCTTCCAATTTTCACGTGTAATGAAATTTCAAAATTCTCTGTCATGCAATATACTTGGTGATACTATTCTATAGATACATCTTTGGATAGTCCATTATTATTATTGAATTATTATTTAATTATTATTATTATTATTATTATTTATATATATTTATATTATTATTATTTTAATTATATATTATTTTTATTATTATTTTTAATTTATATTATTATTATTATTATTTATTTTTTAATTTTATTATTATTAATTTATTATTATTTATATTATTTTATTATAATGATATTATTATTTATTATGAATATTAATTATTAATTATTATATTAATTATTATTAATTATTATGATATTATTTATTATAATATTATTATTTATAATTATATTATATTTTAATTATTATTTTATTTATATTATAATTATATTAATATTAATTATATATTATTATTATTATTATTTATTTATTATTAATATATTTAATTATTATTAAAAAATATTATTATTATATTATTATTATTATTATTTCAGTTTTATCAGTTGAACAAGATATATGTGTATCTCTTATATCGTTGCCTTGGTTTTACTCTATCAGATAATACAATGTGATTACATAAAATACCATTTGAACAATACTCTCCATGAAGATATTTCCCCCTATAGCGTGGCGAGCGACCCTTCAGAGCACCAAAAAGCTCGAACACATGTTATAGTGCCCCTGTAATATGCTATTATTTTAATAATAATTTGTTTAACATTATTCTTCCGTTATTACTAATAAATTGAAATGGAATTTAGTGTCGAATATTTCCTAAAAACAAACTTTAGAAATACAATATAATAATATGAGAGAATTTTAGCTATTATATACTTTAGGTTGATGGCTACTATTCTATTTAGGCTGGTAAATAATATTTAATTTATTATTATTATATTTATTATTATATATATATATATAAATATTATTTAAATTATAATAATATATAATATTATTTATAATTATATATATATTGTAATTTTAATTATTATTTATATATTATATATATTATATATAAATTATTATTATATATATTATTTTATTATTATAATATTATTATTTAAAATTATATATATAATTATTCTTATTATTATATAATAATAGGTAAATTTAATAAATATACTATATATATTATGTATTATAGTAATTCTCTAGACTATTTAGTACAAAACTCTGATCTAGGAATCTAATATAAAACTTATGATAAACAACAAATTATACTCACTGATATTATCTTATATTATATATATATATATATATATATATATAATTATATATATATATATAATAATTAATATATATATATATATATATATATATCATACAAATAATTTATTTTCTTTTCACTTCTCATTCTCTTTTTCCTATTGTATATATATTATTAATATTAATTATATATTAAAATATTATATATATATTATATATAATATATATATATATATATTGATATACTTATTATATATAGTATCTGACACTCCTACTAATACTCATGTTCATTATGCATTATATATTATTCCCAGGAGTAGAGATAATATCTATCACTTTTCATATATAAAGTATAATATAATATTTATATTTATACTTATATCACTAATGAGGGTGGTGAGGTATACAATATATTATGATATATGATAATGAGTACTATAGACGATAATATAATACCCGTATAGTCCCACTACACGAATACTATTACTATAATATATATATATTATATATATATTATATATATATATATAATATATATAATAATAATAACTTGAATGTCCCGTTTTTTTCTCCATACACCTAAATAGCGGGCAAATAATATAAATAAAAATATAATAATAATATTATAATATTAAATATTATATATATAATATATATATATATATATAATTAATAATTATAATTAATATAGATATATAAATATATAATATTAAATATTATATTAATATATATATATATATATTCATAAAGGGATTCAGGAAACAATTGAAATAGCTGCTCAGAGTCTGCAAAACCTTTGTGGAAATTTGAATGAAGGATTCTTGCCAATTAATCCTCATTGGGTCAAAAGTTGATCGAAGGTTCAAAACTAAATACCCATAGATAAGTGAATAAATGTAAATTAATTATTCTATGATCAATGAATATATATCTTCCTTTAATATTAAAATTTTTCTTATACTGTTAAATTACTGTTTGAATAGAAATATAATTTTCGTCTTCTCGCATGTTTTTTTGTTTTTGTGGGGGGAACGCCGGGTGATCATTCCGTGAAAGAAGCTCAACATTGCAATTGTGTGTATAGAAAGACAATTATTTATCCTTGTGGCATTCTGATACTACAATTTCATCAGAAACTTGTTAATAGTTTAAATAACTTTTTTTAAAAGAGGGAGAGGCGACTGAAGTTTAAGTGGTACTGTGTATTATCCATCAAAAAATAGGTTTCTAAGACGCTTTATAATAGTTATCGGTTTAATTATAAAAGAAAGTTCTCACGTAGGTATATTTAATTAATAGGTATTCTACAGTGAAGTTAGAATTTAAAAATGAGATATATGTTAAATTTAATAAAAATTAATTATTCATAAAATATATTTATTAAAGCAATTAATTCTAGTCGAATATTTTAGACGTATAATCTATAAAAAAAGATCCAGTCCCTCCAAAAAAGTGTAACATTAAAGGATTAGGAAATATATTTAGGTATATATATAAAAGAGAAGAAATAAAATTTAAAAAATTCTTGCCACATAATATCACAGGTGCATTTATAAAAATCAGCAATTTTAACTCGCCGCTATTAAACTAAGGTATTTAAATTGTCTTGGCTCTCTCAATTGGATATTATAATGATAGGTTTTCGACAACGCGCAGTGTTAGAATGAACTGTACTGATAAATAGAAGAAAGAACCCATTTTTAAGAGAAGACACGCACCGCCTTTAATGAATTAGCCAGCTTTTGAAACATCGCTGGAATTTATCCATCTTCTCGGTGAAGAACTTTGCTCGAAGAATGTATGATGAGATCGGGATTAAATTGTAC
This sequence comes from Trachelipus rathkii, assembly GCA_015478945.1. NCBI lineage: Eukaryota > Metazoa > Arthropoda > Malacostraca > Isopoda > Trachelipodidae > Trachelipus > Trachelipus rathkii. Next base: position 27,528 of record JABUQX010126352.1, on the reverse strand, counting down.
ATTGTTATAATTGGTCGTCACACACAAT
>JABUQX010126352.1:15000-22500 GCA_015478945.1 Trachelipus rathkii | reverse complement strand
ACAGAAACTCCCAGTTTCTTTGAGCCGCCCTAGCAACCGTTGTATTGATGTGAGGTTTCCAAGACAGTTTTTTTGTTTATGTAAGGCAAGGATGTTTATATTTCAACAGGAGAGACGAGAACCGTCGAAAGAGATAGAAGTTAGGAATGTCTTTGGGGAGATTTGTAGGAGTTGAGTTTTAAAAGAATGAATTTTTCACAAGGGTTCAGACGACCCACACCTGGAAATCTATCCAGATCAGCGAGAATTAAATTCGGAAAGTTGAAAGACGAGGAGGCAATTCCTTAGAAGTAAAAGAAGGTGAGCAGAATGAAATGAGTGAAGAAAGGAAGTCGTCATCGGAATATGAGTGAATAGAGTTAGTTGTGCAGGTGAGAAAGATCACTAATGAAAAGTCGAATAGTTGGTAGATAGAACAAATACCCTGAGGAACACCACTATTCACAGAAAGGAAGAAGAAGTCGCCCCATCAACAACAGCCGATATTTGAGCGAATTGAAAGAAAACTAGACATAAGTAAGCAAAGAGAAGAGAAAACCCCAAAGGGAGGGAGTTTGGAGAGCAAGTGGACGCTGCCATACCGGTCAAATGCCTTTGGATATGTCAAGCGCCACCACGAAGTCTCCCCGTCCTAAGGGCGAAAACCATAAATCAGTAAGAAAGGAAAGTATATCGCCCAGTATATATAATAATTTATTAATATATAATATATAATATATATAATATATACTATATATAATATATATTATATATTATATATATATTATATATATAATATATATAATATATATATATAATATATATATATGTATATATATATATGTAGCCTCCATATACTTGTAAACATTTTAATATGTACTTATGCTAAGATTTGCGCGAGCAAATTTTTAGCATAAGTCAAATGAATACATATATACCCGTCCTGTTGAAATACTCTTCAGTCAGATAAAGTCAATAAATTAACAAGAAATAAATTCATCAAGTAATCTCTAAAGAAATCTCCAGCAAGAGAAATTAATTTCAAGGAAAAGGCTGCGACTTTAATTTCGATCACAAATTTTCGCTAAACGAAGAGTCAGAGGCAAGTTCGAAAAACGCGCTGGAAAAGGCTGTGACTACCAATTTCGCTACGGAAGTATCCACAAGAAGGGTTTTTATTAACTTTACTAGTATTATTATCTCTACTTATGTTATAATACTCATTTCGAAATAAGATTTTAAATTACCATCCTCTGTATATAGGGTGTTTGCTCACAAAAGAGAAACCACCAACTTAGCAAGTAATAGCCCTATATAATTGGTGAACCCGGAGTAGAACACCAAGAACTTCAATCCTTCTGATTACTAAAGAAAAACACAAAAAAAAAAAATGAAGGAAAAGAAAAAACAAATATACTATAAAACATTCAGAACTCGAAGAAATGACGCATCAAACGAAAATTCGATATGGACTCAATTTTCATTTCTTAATTTGGATTTATGGTCTCACTATCACAGATCGAGATTCATGTCTAATATTAACTCCTTTACGCGTATGATTTCTATTCATTTAAGTTTGATTATGGCAGAACTCATTTTGACCACTACAACTTGTCAAATTCGAACAAATGTTTCTGTGACGTCCTTTTAGTATAAAATTTTTTCAAAAATAGACCTAAATTTCAAGCCAAATTCGCCTTCTATATGTAACTTCTTTTCGGTATGGGATTTCTTTCATCATTTTTAAGTTTGGATTATGGGCAGAAAATCATTTGAATTCCACTAGAACTTATTCCTTTTCGAATTTCTAAATGGTTCTTGGACCTTCCCTAGTATGAAAATTTTTCAAACTAAAGAACCTAAAACTTCAAGCAACTTCGTCTTACATATGTCAAGCAATGTTTTCTCTCTAACTTACAACTTTGAAAACTACTGCGCATTGGTAAATCTGGATACGTTAGAAACGTCTATACGGACCTTTCCTGTGGGATTTAACGGTTCGATCAATGTGGCCTATTTAACTTGTGAAAATTCCATTTCAATAATTATTATGTATTAACATTTTTGTACTTTTATGCATTTAAATGTTTGTTTGTTTGTTTATATCTAACGGATATAAGCAAAATATGTTGTGGTTTAATTCACCTATATTATTTCTGTTATATATAACATTATGTATTTATATGTTATTCAAATTACTTGATAATGTTTAGATCTTCGGATGGTACCAGTTATGCTCGGGTATTTGGAATCTCTTCAAATTTCATGTATACATTTTTGCCTCATATGGGTTTGTATGTTTACTTATGTCTTCGGACATAATTAAATATGTTTGCATTTGAAATACTTTAATTATTATTGTATATATTTTTATATTATTATAAATACTTTCCACTCCTTTATCATTAATAATTATTCAGACTCCATTCTTAACTTTTTTAAATTTAATTATTTCTATTATTCTATTTTCCTATTCAAAATTTTATCATTAATTCAATATTATTTAGATTGTAAAATTATTTTGAATAATTTTAAGCAATGAAATTAACAGAAAAGGGATTCACTCAAATACCTCTAAATAAATCCTTCCTTATTAAATAAATCAATAAAATCTCACTAATCTATCACAATATTTCCATTACTAACAACAATTCAAAAACCCCTAAAACTACTAATCCTACAATATATTCAACAGAATCTTTTATTACTTACCTAGTATTAATTATCTCTACTATTTAATAAACCCTCTCAAAATATAAATACACTATATAGGGTGCTTCTGCTCACATAAAGAAACCACCAACTTAGCAAGTAATAGCCCTATATATATATATATATTATATATAATATATATATATATATATATATATTAATATATATATAAATATATAATATTATATATATATATATAATACATTATTAAATTATATATATATTATATATATATATATATAAAATATAAAATATAAATAAATATAAAATAATAATAAAAAAAAAAAAACAGAAATAAAAAAGAACATTTATATTATATATATATATATTATATATAGGCTTTACTTGGCTAAGTTGGTGGTTTTCTTTTTGAGCAAAACACTTATATAAGAGGATTGGTAATTTAAAAGATCCATATATTCGAAAGAGGATATTTATTAAACATAAGTAGAGATTAATCAATACTTAGTTAAAGTTAATAAAAGACCCTTCTGTTGAGATACTCTCTCTTCGTTGGCGAATTGGTAGTCACAGCCTTTTCCAGCGCGTTTTTCGGAACTTGCCTCTGATCTTTCGTATGCGCCGAAATTTGTTGATCGGGAATTCAAGTTCGCAGCCTTTTCAACTGAAATTTTATTTCTTCTTTGCCGGGAGGAATTTCTTTAGAGAGTATCTTGAGTGAATTTATTTATTTCTTTTGTTAATTTTATCTGACTTATATCTGACTGAAAGAGTATCTCAAAATTACGGGTTATTATAGTATTCAACTTTGGTACTTTGCTAAAATTTAGAATAGAATCTTAGCATAAGTACGAACATAAATTAAAATGTTTACAAAGTTATAATGGAGTGCTACATACTTCCTGCGGTAAAACACGGAGTGAGAAAAGTATGTTATAATAAATATACAAGAATAATAATAAAATACATAAAATTTAAAGGTTACATTTCAAATGCAAGCATATGTTAAATGTCCGAAGACATAAGTAGTTAAAACATACAAACATATTGGAAGGCAAAAATTAAAATTAGGTTGTATACATTGAAAAATTTGAAGGAAATATTTCAAATACGAGCATAACTGTTACATCCGAAAAGATCTAAACATTTATATACCAAGTATTTGAATACATATTAAATACAATTATGTGATATATACCAGAAAATTTAAATAGGTGCATTTAAAACACAAGCATATTTGGCTATATCCGTTAGATATAAACAAACATACAAAACATTTAAATGCAAAAAAGTACAAAAATGTTAATACATAATTATTGATATGAAACAATTGAATTTATTCACAAGTTTTAAATAGGCCACATTGATCGAACCGTTAAATCCAAGGAAAGGTCCAGTATAAGACGTTTCTAACGTATCCATGATTTGACCAATGCGCACGTAGTTTTCAAAGTTGTAGTTACGAGAGAAACATTGCTTGACATATGTAGAGACGAAGTTGCTTGAAGTTTAGGTTCTTTATTTGAAAAATTTCTTCATACATAAAAGGGAGAGGTCACAGAACCATTTAGAATTCGAAAAGGAATCAAAGTTCGTAGTGGAATTCAAAAATGAATTTCTGCCCATAATCCAAACTTAAAATGATGAAAGAAATCCATACCGTAAAGGAAAGTTACATATATAGAGGCGAAATTGCTTGAAATTTAGGTCCTTTATTTTGAAAATTTCTTCATACATAAAAGGGAGCGGTCACAGAAACATTATAATTCGAGAAAGGAACAAGTTCGTAGTGGAAATCCAAAATGAGTTTTTTCTGCCCATAATCCAACTTAAAATGATGAAAGAAATCCATACCGTAAAGGAAGTTACATATGTAGAGGCGATGAATCCTCGATCTGTGATAGTTGAAGACCATTAATCCAAAAATTTAGAAATGAAAATTTGAAAGTCCAGTATCGATAATTTTCGTTTGCTTGAGTCATTTTCTTCGAGTGTTCTGATAGATAATTTTAGTATTATTTAGTTTTTTTTCTTTTTCTTCATTTTTTTTTTGTGTTTTTCTTTAGTAATCAGAAGGCATTGATTGAAGTTCTGGGTTGTTCTACTTTCCGGGTCACCCAATTTATAGGGCTTTACTTTGGCTAAGTTGGTGGTTTCTTTTGTGAGCAAACACCCTATATAAGAGGATGGTAATTTAAAAATCCATATTTCGAATGAGGTATTTATTAAACATAAGTAGAGATAATCAATACTAGTAAAGTAATAAAAAGAGTCCCTTCTGTTGAGATACTCTCTCGTAGGCGAATTTGGTAGTCACAGCCTTTCCAGCGCGTGTTTTTCGAACTTGCCTCTGACTCTTCGTATCGCGAAATTTGTGATCGGAATTCAAGTCGCAGCCTTTTCCTTGAAATTTATTTCTCTTGCCGGGAGGATTTCTTTAGAGAGTATCTTGAGTGAATTTATTTCTTTTGTTAATTTTATCTGACTTTATCTGACTGAAGAGTATCTCAAAATTACGGGTTTATATAGTATTTCACTTTGACTTATGCTAAAATTTGCTCGCGCAAATTCTTAGCAATAAGTTACGAACATAAATTAAAATGTTTACAAAGTTATAATGGTGAGTGTACATAATATATATATAATATATATATATTATATATATATATATATATTATATAATATATATATATATATATATATATATAATATTATATAATATATATATATATTATATAATTTATTATATAATATATATATATATATATATATATTATATAATATATACTGCTGGCGAATTATACTTTTCCCTATCTTACTGATTTAGGTTTTTCCGCCCTTAGGAAACTACGGGGAGACTTTTCGTGTGGCGCTTGACATATCCAAAGCATTTGACCGGGTATGGCCCGCGTCACTGCTCTCCAAGCTCCCCTCCTTTGGGTTTCCTCCTTCTCTTTGCTTAACTTATGTTTCTAGTTTCTTCAAATCGCTCAATATCGGTTGTTGTTGATGGGGCGACTTCTTCTTCCTTTTCTGTGAATAGTGGTTGTTCCTCAGGGTTCTGTCCTATCTCCTACTTTATTTTCCTTACTTTTCATTAATGATTCTTTCTCACCCTGCACATCTAACTCTATCACTCATATTCCGATGACTCGACCCCTTCATTCTTCAACTCTCATTCCAATTCTGCTCCTTCTTTTACTTTTAGAATTGCCTCTCGTCTTAATCTTTCCGATTCTTTCTCGCTGATCTGGATAGAATTTTCCAGGTTGTGGGTTCGGTCTGAACCTGTGAAATTCAATTTCTTTTAAAAACTCAACTCCTACAAATCTCCCTCTTTAAGACACCTTTCTAACTTTCCTATCTCTTCGACGGTTCTCTCGTCTCTCCTGTTGACAATAGAAACATCCTTGGCCTTAACATTAAAACAAAAAAATGTCTTGGAAACCTCATATTTTAATGGTTGCTAAGGTGGGCCTTCAAAGAAAACTGGGGAGTTCTGTTAGACTGCGAGACTTTTTTCCTCTTTTCTCCAAGTTGCTCCAGCTATACAAGGGTCCCATCCCCGCCCTTGTATGAGTACTGCTCTCATATCGGAGGGGGCTTCTGGTTTCACCCGGCTTTTGGATAAGGTCGAGTCAAAGGCCAAAATGCTTAATAAACTGGTTTCTGTTACTTTCCAGTTCGCCTTGGACCCTCTATCTTTGCGGACGCGATGTGGTGCTTTATCTTCTTTTCTATAAGGTACCGCAGGCGGCAGGTGCTCGAGGGAGCTTATCACTCGCGTACCTCAACCTTTACGTCGCCCTCGTAGGAACGTAGGCGGTGCCTGTATCTGCACATGAGTTTTGTTGTTGATGTGGGTAACTCCAGGGCTAGTCGCTGCGGTGTTCTTTCTTTCCTTGCCACATCTGTCTGGGAAATTTCTCTTCCATCTTCTGTGTTCCTGCTGAATTTTAATTCTCCCCCACTTCAAAGCTGCGTCTGTTGTCATTTGCGTAATTGCTTAGTTGTTGACTTTCTTGAGGCGTTGCAACACCCCCTCCTTGAAATAGGGCTCTGACCGTGAGTGGTGGTGACAACTGTAAATTATATAATATATAAATAATTATATATATATATATATATAATATATATATATATATATATTATATATATATATATATATATATATATTATATATATATATATATATATATATATAGTCAAGACAACAGAAAAAATCACCAAACAACATGTTCATGCAAATCCACAAAGGACCCAAGGGCTTGTCAATAACTTAAAGAGTATATGTACACAAAGTCTAAAGCATGCTCATGCAAATCCACAAAGCACACTAGAACATGTCAATAACTTACATAGTATATACACAAAGTCTACAACTAAAAAAAAAATAAAACTACATCTAAAGTACATGCCTATCACAATACAAGCTTTAATAACTTTATAGTAACATGCAGTTTTAAACCTGAATAAACTACTGTAACATAAAAAACCCGCCAATTTGCTTAGTCAAAATATTACTAATATGTAACCCAAACCATCCATATACAAATCCAGGTCCTTTCTTAAATGTTGCAATTGAGTCGCACTCAACAACCTCCTGTGGCAAACCACTCCAAAATTTAACAACCCTATTGTTGAATGAATGCTTTCTTATATCTAGATGGCATGCTTTCTTTTTAATTTTCTTATTATACCTGTCCGTGCTCTACTAGGAAGAGTTTATTGGTCTCCGTATTATCAATAGATGTAAATATTTTGTAGACTTGTATCATGTCCCCTCTGAGAAATCGCCTTTCTACAGAAAACATTCCTAACTCCGTTTCAAGCCTTTCTCCTCATAGC
>JABUQX010126351.1:0-12500 GCA_015478945.1 Trachelipus rathkii | reverse complement strand
TTTATATAATAATATATATATTATATAGTTATATATATGTTATATATTATAATTATATTATATATAATTATTATATAATTATATTATATTATTTATATATCTATATATATATATTAAATTATTTATATTAATTTATATATTATTATAATATATATTTATATATATATATATATTATATATATATATATATATAATATATTATATACTATATATAATTAATATATTTTATATATATATATATATTAATAATCTTATAATATATTAATATTTAATATATTTATTAATATTAAATATATTATATCTTAATATATATATTATATACTATATACTATTATTAATATTTAATTAATATTTTATACTAATATAATAAATATTGTTATTTAATTATATGAATAACATTTTATTATATAATTAATATTTATAATATTTATAATATAACATATATATATTATTATTATAATTAATAATAGTTATTTACTAATGTTATTTGATAATAAAATATTATTACATATTTTATTTACTAATTGAATACAGCGGCTTCAATATCTGTATATTAGCTTAAATCCTGCAAAATGCAAGATTGGCATGACTATAAGGATCTTGTTATATATTATCAATAATATTTAGTATTTATATATTTATATTACTAATATATTATTATAGTTAATAATATCTTGTATATATATATATACTATATATTATTGTAATTATTATATATATTTAATATTTATTATTTATATATATATATATTTATATTATATATTTATAAATATATATAATATATTTACTATAATATATAAATATACTATGTCTTATAGCTATTATACTTTCTCAATTAATTAATTTTTGTTTACAAAGTTATACCTTATAGTTAATTATATATGTCTATATATATACTATATATATTATGTTGTCTATAATATATTTATCTAATACTAATCTATTTATATAAATAAATAAATATATATACTCTATATAAAGTATCCCATACTATTATATATAATCTTCTATACCTATCTATATTTAGATCATTATTATTGTTATATTAATATATAAAATACTATATATATGTATTATATATATATATAATATATATTACTAAATTTTATTCTTATTGACTTTATAATTTAGGTTATATAATATATATAATGAAAATTATATATATATACCGTATCTCCCATAGGATATTCTTATATATATATATACAGTGATCACTTACTAAGTTACTAATAATTCATTATAGTATATATAATAGCTATAATATATAATATATTAAATATAATATATCTAATATATATATATTATAATATATATTATATATATATATAATATATATATTATATAATTATATTATATTATATATTATATTATATTATATATATTGCTATATTATATAATATATATATATATATATATATATATAATATATTAATATATATATATATATATATATATATATATATTATATATATATATATATATATTATATATATTGTATAATATTTTATTTAAATATATATTATATATTATTATATACTATAATTATAATATAATAATATAATATTTTTATATAATATATATATAAAATATTATTTTTATATTATTATATAAGTAAACCAAATGTTATTATTATCGCTATACTAGGTATTAATATATATTATAAATATATATATATATATATATATATATATTATTGTGTAGTTTTATATATATAATAACTATTTATATAATATATATATATATAATTATATTTATCTTAATATAATAGTAGGTATTTTATACTTATTTAATATATATTATTATATACTACTAATATATATTTGAATTATATATATATATTTGTGATATATAGTATTATTTATCAATGAATAATTATATAATCAATTGAATAAATATCATTACTATTATTAATTCGCCTTATGATCTAAAATTTTTGACAAACAATTAAAATTTTTTAATTATATATATATTTTCATAAAATAAAAGAAAAGAAATTAATCATTTTTTAATTAAAATGGACTAAAATAGTACTATATTATATAATTATGTATAATTTTACATAGAAAAATAGTATTATATATTATATATATTATAATATTTATAATATATTTTTCTTAAAATTTAGCAAGGATAATTCCAATTATTATAGAGTTGAAAATTTAATCCTCAGTACATTTATTATCGTATATAACTATAAACAATTTATGTCTTATTTTGGTTGCTAAGTTTATAGGATTTATAACCATCTACTAGCAGCAAATCTTACCTAACATTTGTGATTATAATGAGTGTTGTGTGTATAATAAATATGAAATTCTTATATATATATTAGGATATAAATGTTAACGGCGTTATATAATAAAATAGATAGATATTTTATTACAGGTAGATATATATATATAATAATAGTAGTTAAAATATCTATTATATTATCAATTATATTTCATAAATAATTATATAATGATATATATACTTATTATTATATTTACTATTTATTATTATTATATTTATAATAGTATATATATAATTTATTATATAGTGTTCAATACAAAATAATTAAGGATTATTCTCTCATAATATTAATTTAACCTAGGATATATATAAAAAACAGCACGTTGTTATTGTAATTATAATATTATTATAGGTTATATAACTATCAATTATCATATAAATTGTATAGTTTATAGAGAATTTATTAATTGTCCAAAATGGAGAGCAGTATCAGGAGTGTTTGAAGTTTATAAAATGTGCTTATTAATAACTATTAAATCATATCCTCTAAATTAAACGGTTATTACTGGTACTCTAATATAATTATAATTTATTATATATATTACGATAATATAACCTTTAATTGTATATTATATCTAGTAATATTGTGGCAATTGATGTTTTATATTCATATTGCAATTTACTCCAATTTTAGATTATATTATATACTATATTATGAATACTATACTATACTATAAAATAATGTATTAGTTATATCTAGATATAATAAATATGATACATGTATTATAGCTACTTATTTATATATTACATTATCATATTAAATAATATCAAACTATATTATATAATTTCTCATTTAAATGGGTATCAGTTTCAACTCTGCAAGCTTGAAGATAAAATATCGAGAATAGGTTGGAATTTCAGATTTTGCATATATACATTATTTAAATTGTATAAGAACTATCCCTATAAATTTACATATTATAGTTAATATATATATATATATAAATAGAATATATTTATATACTTAAGTTAAGTTGCTTATTTGACTTTTCTTGTTTTGAAAAGACTTTTACCTTTATATATCATTATAGTATAATATATTATAAGGAGTATATAGAAGTAGATAGTCGAAGATTTAAAACATAATTTCAAACCTTAAAATAGTTAAGCTTCTTATCATAGTAACTACTCTAGTATTTTTAAATATATATGTATATATATATATATATATAGTTACATTTTATCTGGTTTAAATAATAATATTATTTATAAATGTAATAATATCATATATATAAAATTTAAATCACTTATATAGTTTTTAAAAAAAAAATGCGTAAAATATTTACAAATTTTTTTAATAATAATATATTATATAATATTATCACAATATTTAATTATTAAGATGTTTTTATTATTTATAATTAATCATATTATATTCCATTATATATTATATTCGTTACGATTCTTATATATTTTGGTAATTTTATATATTTTATATATGTTATAATTTTTTTTGATTTAAATTCTATATAATAATTTTAGAAAATTTTATCATTTACAATATAATATTAATTATCATATTATTTCAATAATTGAACTCTACAATATAATATATAAGAGTATATTATATATTCATAAATTAATATAATTTGCATGCAATATGGACATTTAACAGATTTCCTTAGAAAGGGATTGAAATCTCTTTTAAATAATATAGTATATCTAATAATAGGATATATATTATCATCTTCTGAATAAGAGCTTCAGTATAATATATATATATATTTATTATATTAAATACTGTAAAGTATAATATATAATAATATATAAATTATATTATATATAATATTATTATATTAATTATATAATATTTATTATATTATATAATATATTATATATATTTATATATATTATATAGTTAAATTATATTATATTGTATAAATATATTATATTGTTAATTATATATATTTTAATATTATATTATATATATATATAATTTATATTATATATATATTTTTTATAAAATATATATATATATATTAAAATATATTATAATATATTTATATATACTATTTATATATATTATATATATGTTAAATTAATATATATATATTATATATATTATATTATATAATATATAATATTATTATAATATATTTATATTATATATTATATATATAATTATATATATATTTATTATATATATATGTATAATGAATATATATTATTATATATATATATTATATATAATTTATAATAGATAACAAATAATAATACGTATTTTATTGTAATATATTATAATGGTAATAAATATAGGTGTATATATATAGTATAAAAATCAGTATATAGTATATACTAGTATATTATATTTAGTTATAAATATATTTTGCAAAACTATTGATAATATATAACATTACTGTTATTATAATTTCCTATACTATAATCCTTATTTATATTTATATACTAAATGCTAATTATATATATATATAGATATTAGTAATCTTATTATAATTATTAATATAATAATCTATACATATTATAATATATAATTTATAATATAATTATTATATCGTATAACTATTACTTAATATTACGGACTATCTACTATTTGTATTATACTAATACTATTTTGGATAATAATTTTACTTAGTATAATATTTTCACTATATATAGAGAGAGTATCTCGATCTTCTGTTTTTGAGCTATCGTTAGAAGGTGGGATTGTATATCCATATCCTACTTAGTACTTATTTATTGTATACATACAGGTCCTATTGTATATGGTATATTATATATTTTATATATATTACTTATTATACTATCTCGTATTATTTAAGTTAGCCACTTATTATATAAGGTGATCTATTAAGTTACACAGGTAATGCTATATTTTATATATAATATAGAGTTATATATATATTATCCTCTCATTTATTTACTATATATCATGAATTTCCTACGTTTAACATAATCTGGATTAATCTTATTTTGTTACTATGACCAAGATTTTTAATAGTGGACTATGTAATGATTGGTTAAATATATGTAGTACTATAGTATTATTCTATCTCTTATTTATATAGAATAGTTTATATATATACTGGATTATGTGTATACGTCTATTATATATATATATATATATATATTATATATATGATATTATATATATATATATTTGTGTGCGTGTGTGTGTGTGCGTGTGTTTGTGCGTGTGTGTATGTGTATATCTGTGAGTGTTGATGTGTTTGTGTTTGCTTGTATAAAAAGTTAGATCGATAAAAATGTGTGTGTAAGTACTTTTTTTTTTATAGATGAGGGCATCAGGCAGGATATAAACATTATGGATGTGGGTAATTAATCTATTAAAAAACGTGTCAAACGTGAAGGGATAAAGACTTCCGTTATAAAGAGCGAGAAAACGAGGCTATTTATTGAACTGTGCTTTATGAAAGGCTTCAGTTTAAATTACATATGATAAATGCAACGTAATAAACTATTTCACTTCTTAGTACCGAACTGAAGGCGTATCTCATTCATATCTCTTTGGGTCTTTGTAATTATTTGTTTGGTAATTCAAAAATGGAACTGAAAATGTAATTTTATTGTTTGTGACGAAGATTTTAATTTTGCTTTCTGATTAAATTTTCTTTCAAATTTGTTTTTTTTTACCTTGTCACATAACCTAACGAACCCTTTAAAAGATATGAAAAATCCAATAAGCTTAAATATAACAAATATACTATCTATGTAATTCATATATAATAATGAGTGTGTGAGGGTGTGTGTCTGTGTAGGTGTGTGTGTGTATGTGAAAAAAGTTGACCAGACACACTCTTAAACTACCACAAAATTATAACAAGCTGTTAAATGACCTTAGTCTCCAACTATATACGGTAAATTGATTAATTTCTAGAAATATGTATAAGAATTAAAAATCAGGACGACAAATACTTGTGAAGATGATTGAACTGCATGATACACTCTTACACGCACACATTATCTCTCTCTCTCTCTCTCTCTCTCTCTCTCTCTCTCAAACTCTTAAATGAATATCGAATCGAGCCTTGAGAAATGACCTGGGTTCGTTGGAAGGGAATTACATTACAAAGAGGTAACGATATTATCGCCTTAGCTTTAGATTGGAGGCAGATAGCTAGCACGGTGTGCACAGGTGATGGTATATAGATGAAAGCCATGCTAAGAGAAAATAGTTACCCAAAAACTCCATGTCATGACCCTACAAGAGGTCTGTGGTTCATGACACTGCCTCGATACCCTCCCTCGTTATTCATATAAAGTATGTCTCGTACAATGGAAAAAATCGTAAAGATCTCTCAGCGTAGGCGTTCAAGATCCGAATACGTAGCTTCCGGAGTGGATAGTGTATGAGTGAGTCTCATCATGTCGTGAAGAAAAAGCGTAGTGGCTAAAAGCCGGCTGGTGATTAAATTACCAAATGCTCCTCAGAAGAGATTGAGGCAACATATGGTATATTAGGTGATAAAATACGCTGTTCTGTCTCAAAAATTGGCGGGACTAACTCTCATATCATGATATAGAACAACTGATATGACCTTGGCCTTCAACTTTATTTCAGCAACTTAGGGAAGTGAAGGTAGAGAATCTCTCATACGCAAGCACTCATACACTCTCCGTCTCTACTCTCGCCGGTCTGTCTCATTGTCTCTGCGTCATCGCTCGTCATCTGCTGCTCCACCCCTCTCTCTTCCCCTTCCGCCTACTTCGTCCTGCTCTTCTTCCACGATCATCTCATCTTCCATCTCACAACTCTAGTGTAAATTCAGTGTGAAAGAATAGTAAGATATGTTAACAAGATCAGTTCGTAGGCATAATAATCGTGAGATTGCGAGTGCATACCTTAATAGGGGTCTGGCCAATGTCTGTTCTGATTCGCTGAACTCGTTTTCTGATAGTGATATTTTCTCAATTATTCATCTTTGTTGACGCAATTAATATAATAAACGTGGAGGTATAAATATGTGAGATATAGGGACCGTGATGAGCTGATTCTTTTTGTGTGTTGCCTCAATACCATCATTCTTGTGTCCAACACAAACTAATAATGCTCGGTTCCTCATGTCACAGCTCGTGGTGGTTACTTATTTCTCTCCGCGTATTGTTCTTTTTCGTTACTGATGTTTTGATGAGTCGAGTGTGATGTCGTTGTTTTTCCTTTCCGCAATCCCGTGTTGACCTTGTGTTTTTTCTGGTGTATTATCTCTACTCTAAGCGGAAGTTCGGGAGATGTCTCCTTTCTTTGCACTAATAATAGTGCGACTTAGTCGGAGTCGAGGTTAAGTCGCAGAGTTTCGTGCAATTTTATACAGTACACAGGAGAAAAGTTCCTTGGAGCAATTTTTTTGATAAGGGTGGTATAGTCGGAGCGGATGTCCTGTTAGTTTCGGTAGTTCTCGGTTTAGATCGAGTCGGAGTCGCAGTCGGAGTCGGGCGTTTCTAAAAATTTTCTAATGGTCCGGAGTCAGGTCGGAGTCGGTAGTCGGTAACTTTCACAGAATAGCAGATTGGAGCTCAGAAAATCTGTGAGCTGACCAAAGGTTATCGTAATCGTTGACTCTATGTGAGTGTACCTTCAATCGCTTCACTTTTACATGTCCCTTCATTATCTTGCCGACTTCATCACCCAACCTACAAAAATGCCAATTTGTAAACTTCGAAGTTTTTTAACTCTGTCACACTTATGTATTTCAATTTGGATTACTATTCATATTCATTGCAACAGGATTCATAACGTCAATGTTCTTAAATATTTTACATCCCTCTAGCCACAAATCTTTTGAAAATTTAAAATATAGAGAAAATTTTTTCTTCATTTTCTTTGGTAGTAATTCTGTGTTATTGGATCTGAGATCAAAACTAAAGCTAAGTGCTTGTAAACATAAAGAGATAATCAACAAACCAAAACAGCTAATACCTTTGCCCCTTTTGTATCAACAAGATTGTATGAAAGGCAATTAATACCATGAAGTAAAGTACAACTGTAGTATTACAAGTGTTGTAATATTAAGCGTAGTTACACATCTATCCACCAAACTCCTGTAGAAAATCAATTAACTACACTTCCACCAGTGAACTAAATCTCTTTTACTATCATAGTCTACGCAGTGCGTGTTAGATAAAGCTACTACTCTCGATCAATCTCACCACTTAACTCTCTTGAAAGAGATATTTATAGGTTTTATTTCTGTCGAGCTAGATTTATATATGAAAAACGGTAACAGAGGTTCTTCCTCATGCCTGGTACACAGTGATGCCATAATATAAACTTTAAGAAAAATTTACCTTCTGCTGCTCATTGATAAGAATGGTTGAATAAAAATCGATATACACTATAGAGCTTAAAATTTTAGAAGAGGCCTTTTCGAACTATAGCATCTTTTCCAAATATTTTGTTATTACAAGAATGTCTGCTATACTTGACAATTCTACTCACCTTCTCCATAAGGACCTCGCAGCGTTTCCAGTACGGATACTTATGACTAGCGGCTCTTTTTCTCCGACATTGACTGGTGTAAGCTTTTATTAAAAGATTCATAACCTGAAAGAAGGAAAAAGATGAAGAAGTTTGAGACCTTGGCAGATGCCTAATTTTTGCTCCATTATTTTTTTAAGGAATTCATACTTTATACACTATAAGTCCTATGGCACGTGACTAAAATTGACACTTGTAGATCTCAGGAGAGGGATATAAAGTATACAATATGATAGTTAGCAGTTAAGTTGTATACATAATAACATAGTACTGAGTCTGCCCCCCCCATTATTATTATATAGTATTATATAAGTTATGTATATTTGATATTATATATACTAAATTATGATATATGTTTATAGATATATATTTTTTTATATATTGGTATTTATAATCATAGATTGAGAGGTGTGCGGCAGTGGAGTCTCAGCAGGGTCGTGGGGTGGGGGAGGGCAACTTAGCCTCCCCCACTAAATCTTTGGGCGAACAATAAAAAGAAAATCGAACCTTATATGTTTTCCAGACGACGTTTTTAAAGGGTTTATTAGTAGAAAAGATAAAAATAATAAATCTGATTTTTATTGTGATGAAGGAGTATATTATATAGGAGACATATATTTAATATAAACATACATTTTCTTGTCTCAGCTTTTAACTGTTTTCGTTTTCAAATTGGCTTGAATCAACTAGCTGTGTAGCTTTTTATACCAGCTAAGACTTCATTCTGACGCAGTACGTTCATCCGGGCTCAAAAAAGCTCGCTCCGGGGAATATGTACGATAGGCATTTTGAGCGGCCGGGGCACAAAGCTTAATATTATTTATCGTTAATTAAATTACCGTACTTATTATATCTATCATGTATATATAATTTATGGATATATAATATACTATATATACTATAAATAATATGATAGTAGATGGCCGAAGATCATCATATGGCACTGCAAGTTTCGAGGCCCATCGCGGGAAATCCTGGGCCTCATCGGCCCCTCTGGTAATATATTATATATCTATATTTTATATCTATATAAATATATAATATATAAATGCATGTTACTTTATAATATATAAAATATATAAAATATACTATATTATATGATTATTAATAGTCACTCTTATAATGCTAAGTATATAAAACGTAATACTTCTAGTAGTTATAGTATGCTAATATATCAGGTTTACCTATGAATTTAAATCAGATAATATTACTATATATAGTAATTATATATTAATATATGTTAAATTTTTTATATCAAAAAAATATATGTAGTATATACTAGATAATATACAACCCCGAATACTTATTAGAGTTATCAAAGATTTGTATTG
Organism: Trachelipus rathkii; assembly: GCA_015478945.1. Lineage (NCBI taxonomy): Eukaryota > Metazoa > Arthropoda > Malacostraca > Isopoda > Trachelipodidae > Trachelipus > Trachelipus rathkii. Next base: position 2,426 of record JABUQX010126351.1, on the reverse strand, counting down.
GTGGTTGCTTCAAGTGCTCTTAATTCATAATTTATAATAACTCTGAAATAAATAGTAATCAAGAAGCAGAATTAGGTAATAGTTTTGTATATATGCTTTATTAATGGAATGAGAAACAACAAATTTAGAGTTCGTGAAGTAGTTTTCATTAGCTTAAGTGGCTGATTGGGTCACATTATCTTATAAATATATATATATATATAATATATTTATTTAGTTATATAGTTATATATAATATTTTACTATTATATATAATATATAGTATAGTATGAGCAAATATATTCATAAATGATAACTATATTATATATGAATTATAAATATTATATATATAATATACATATATTAATTATTACTACTTTATTCCAAAAGTAATGTTCTGTTCGAACTTGTTCCCAGTGAACGACGATGTAGCTCCTCCGTGGAGTGTCGAGTGTATGTAGCTAAGTTACTAGGCTACGTAATTCCTACCAGTTTTAAGCCAGACTCTTATTAAAGTCCAGTCTGTCGCACTACATTTGTTCATGTACTGGGCGTGTGTTCTTAACCCGTATTACGTTTTATGCATACATTTTTTTTTTGTGTGTGGGGAGTGTATGTTGTCTATCCTCGTTACGTTTCTTCGCGATGGCCATGGTAAATTATTGAACGAGCGGCTGGTACGCTTTATCAAATTTCTGGTGTGAAGCTGTAACACAAAGTCTGCCACTGAGACCATCTTTCTTCTTTTAAACAAGCATGCTAAAGGTTGACTGTTTGTTCAAACAATACTTGCAGTGAAGATTCAAAAAGCATTATAGAAGAGGGCCGGAGCAATTTGAGACTGACCCTTCAGTTGGTGGAGAAGGGAGCACAATCTCGTTTTTTAGTTTCAAAAATAGATGAAATGTAGGAAGTTGTTTGGAACTGTTAGACTCGGTGGGGAAGCAGTCCCGGTGCTTTCAGTGTCAGGAAGTGATCTGCAGGATATGAGAAACTGGTTTTGGAGATTAAAAATGCCAACTTTCATTGAATTATTCACTAAACGTATAGCCAGATTTGCACTATGCGAAAAAATTGGTGGTAAAGACAAAAACTTAAAGTCGTCAGAGACTTGTCTGTCGGCAGCCAAGAAAGCGAACGGGTCAAAAATTGTTTTAAGTAAATACTTTTTTAAGTTTTTACATTTAAATAATGTTAATTTTTTTAAATTACAAGTATATTATATAACATGGTGAAGTTTCACATCCACGTGACATTACATTGTATCTAGGATGATCAAAACTTTATATCGACTCAATAGATACGGAGCAACAAAGCATGCACTCAACTCAACAATTTTGACATCCTCGAAGCGAAAGCCACATATGAGATGCAAGTTCGCAAGCGGTGAAAAAAATCTAGGCTCAAAATGTAATGTGTTTTTTATTGGACACTGTGAGTATAGGGCCGCATCAATGATCTAATTATGTACCTTTCATCTTAAACTTCCCATATAGCGTTCTCTCTTACCAAAAATTGTTCATTATGGATTAACAGACTTTTTCCGAAAAAAACGAGTTCAGGGCTGATATCAGACACGAATTGCAGAAACGATTGGATGCGATACTGCCAATCGCACACGCTCATCGCAGATAGACGCGGTCTTCATTTTTGCGGCAATCCTCACAGCATTGAATCTGAATTCAAATTATGATATTTCGGAGAGAAGAAAAACATCTAGTACCCAATCCTCCAGTACAGCCCAGATCAAGTTCAGAGAGAGAGTGGTCGATCGCTGGCCCGTAAGGGGTGGAAATTGGAAGTTTGAAGGCTAGTCATCATGGGGTACGAAGGAAGTAAAAAATACTACTGTAAACACCGTGAACATTAGATAATAAAAGAACACGCTTCCTGGAAAAATGAGCAGAGTTTCTCACCTTTTATGTAACCACTCAGCACTTGTATATACTACTACGCATTACCACCAGATCGCTATCTGTGGGGAGAATACTCACGTAACGTATACCAGGGTAACTTAGCTGCTTTGCGTGACTATATATACGGGTTAAGGTATAGTATATATAAAGTATAATAAGGTTCATACCGTCGCTATACTTGGCCAAAGTTCGCTCAAATATTTATCTAATCGATGTGTGAGTGAGCCAGCCACGACTTTCATACTTATAACACCACTACATGAAACAGATGAATGTTAGAATAACACATTATATCATCAGAAGTACTAGACCTAAGCTTAAATATTTAGTTACATATGCAGTGTTTTTAGGAACTAATTAGGTCATTTGATTTGCCGGAAGTTGCGACACATTATGTCATTTAATAGACTCTTGTTTATATTGATGTCAAGAAATGTAATAATAATAATTTAAGTATAAAGAAATTACTTAATAAATATCACCTTTAGCTCAATTCATAATACACGGTACTTTAGGGATCATATAATTATT
>JABUQX010126350.1:15000-17500 GCA_015478945.1 Trachelipus rathkii | reverse complement strand
AATAAAATATCATTAGGCTTAATTATTGGAAAAGGTAAGCTATAACACAGTCCACAAACGTAGAAGGTTAATTATAAGTTGTAGGTTGTATTTATTTAAAAAAGAAGTATTTACATTGATGGGCTCCTAAAGTTTCAAAAATAGTGAAAACACTCAAGCAAATTTAAAAATTATCTTAGAAATTTGACAGAGAAACAATCCACTATGAAATTTAATAATAAGAATAATAAAATTTCAAAGTTCTACATGAAAACATTTATATTAAAAAAAAAATATTCCGGAAGAACATCCAAATAAATTCGATAGTGGTTATAATGAGGTTATATATATATATATATATATATATATATATCATATCAATTTTTATAAATATAAATATATATAATATATATATATATATATATATATATATATATATATATATATATATATATATATATATATATATATATATATATATATATATATATATATAATCTCTAATTTCAATTTTTTTCATTCTTTCTTTTACGGAGAAGAGTTTTGATCTTGAAATCTGGCAATTACCATCGGCTGGCAGGAGAAACACCAAAGTAATACAACTTGCAGATGATCACAGATCAGATCTGTTAGACTTTTTTCCCATAGAGACAAACTCATCACGTTGCACATTAGAAGCTACATAGTGATTTGTATTTCAGCTAGCAAAACCACGTGAATTTCTTAAATGCGTGCATTCACAAGATGGAGCAGCATATGGTTCTCTGCGAGGCACACATCTATCAAGACACTTGACAGCTATCATAGTGCATGGGTGCAGTCGTACGAGAATTTTCGACCATGTATGCAAAATTTGTGTTGGAAAAAGGTAAGTGTTAATAATTTTCGTAGCAAAAGTAAGAAAATATGAATTCATGACAGAAATAAATTATTGATGGGATCTTGAAAAAGAGTGAATATTAGCAAGAGTGATAGGAGAACGAGAGTTTTTCCATGCCCGATACGCAATGTCTCTCTCCTGAACGGCGTGAAAACAAGCTCCATCTAACCATGGATTTTGGGGAGAAAAAGATTTTGTTGAAGATGGAATGATCCCATCGGTGATTACGGCCCCCACCTTTTCAGCGGTGAACGAAGTACCCCCCGAGTCTAAGTAGGATTCATTCCAAGAGTAGTTAGCCAAAAAACGATGCAATGCCCCCAACTAGCCCGATTTAGACAGAAATTACGTTTAGGGCATAGTTGAGCTGCTGGTGAAAAATAATATAATAAAGAACTACAAGATTATGGTCAGAGTTACCAATAGGAGGAAAAATGGTGTATTTATAACTGGAAGAACTAGTGGGGAAACATTAGTCAAGCATGTTCAAGAATTGGCTAGGTCGATCTGGGATACGTGTAGGTTCCTTAGTTAACTGTTCCAGATCGTTGAGAATACTGAATATTTTGACCTCCTCCCCTCCTGCATCAATGTGAGAGTAGCCCAACCACTGAGTGCGGTGTAAGCTGAAATCCCTTAAATAGAGAACCTCAGCATTTGGATGGGAGGAAGTAACAGTCTCATGAGAAGTAGTAAGATAGTAAAAAAAACATGAAGATCTACTCCATTAGGGGAGCAATAGCAGAAACACAAGATAATGATAGTAGTATTAGGGAGAAAGATTTTGTCACAGAACATCGAAGTTAGGAGATTCAAGATTCTCGAGACGTGTTACAGTAGTGTTTATGTTTATATAGGCACAGACCCCACCATTTAGTCGGAAATTATAGGAAAAGTTATAGTTGGAGATATTAAGTTTATTTGAAAAGAAATCCCTGGCCAGCTGGGTCTCAGACAGTAATAAAATGTTAGGTTGAGAGTTAGAGAGGTGATATTCCACAGATTCATGATTAGCACGCATGCCACGCACGTTGGCAATGTCAATAGAGAACCCCCCGCCTGCGCCCACCCCTACATCTACTCTGACCTGTCATTCAGTCAGCCACTCGCACAAATAAACACACACAAGCTCTAGTACACAATATAATCTAATATCATACAATATTTAAAACTAATTCGAGTGAGACAATCTTTGATAATTGATAAAAAGAAAATAAACTAAATAGTAATGAATAAATGAGTTCGCACTATCAACACTAACCAGTTATCAAACGCATATAAATTAATGTGCGAGTTCTTCTTATTAAAACCTAAAGCTACTTTATTATATAAAATATTAATTAAAAAGGAACACAAAAGTAAAAAACCCTATAACATATCTAATAAAAAATAATAAACTAAAATTTAAAAGGAAAAAATAAATAAATAAACTAAAACTTAGTTTAAAATTCTTAACTGTTAAAGTTTCGCTGACATCATCATCATTTGCAGATATCAAATTATCAAATATTAAAACACTTCTTGGGAAATAATTAAAAATTAAAACACAAAAATGAAAATAAGCGACAAAATAGTACCTAAGACATTTAAAATTAAGGCTTGATTGAATTTTAAAAGTCTTAACAGTAATAACTATAACAC
>JABUQX010126350.1:0-12500 GCA_015478945.1 Trachelipus rathkii | reverse complement strand
TTAATGAAGATATTATTCGTTGGTATTAATACAAAAGGAAAACCTCGTGATTTTTACACTTATGCCCTAAAGTGATTGTCAAGGAAAAGAAAGTCTAGAATTATTCCTGCTATAAGTGAAGTTATGAAAATTATCACTTTATACAAAGAAGATGGAGGCCAGTCTAAAGGTAATCTGGGTTGAAAACAGAAAAGAGGGGAGATGAAGAATAGTTTAAATCAATTCTTGAAGATTTAAAGATGAATATCTATTTCTTTTTTTTTTTGGGGGATAAAAGAAGAGGCTGGTGCTGTCAGGTTTCAGTGGTTGAAAATCAGCATATTAATAGTCTAAGAATATGTTCACTCTATACAGAAATTACATCGAAATAAATTTGCACATTTTCATAGCTTTTCAAGGTTGCAGGATATATTCCTAAAAAACAGGGAACGGTGTTCTCAGCCGTTTATTTATGCTAAATTAGATAACTTTTATTGATTGTGTAAGTAAATTAATTTTATTTTAAATCTCATATGAAAAATTTATCAAATTTTTTTCCTTTTTTAAATAATTAAAGCACCAGCATTGGCTTACTAGATATTTTTGACATATGACTTAAAGTTCATAGACATTTCAGATATTTTAGGCCTCGACAAAGCAATAATATTTTCCACGGAGCAAACCTAATATCTGTGATATAAACGAGAAAGAAGAGATAAACTTCCGATTTTCAGGAGAGATTTTATTCCATTTCCGTTCTCTCTCTTAGAATTATAGATTTGGATTTAAATCTTAAAATTATGGGCAATTCAAATGGTCGTCTGAAAAGGTATAAGAGAAATATAAAAAGGAAAGTTAACCAAGGATATATATTTATATATATATATTATATATATATTGCGGAGACTTTCGTTAGACGATATAAGACGGGGTTGAATGTACTGTGCTCGTACTTTCGGAATTAGTAGCGGAGGAAGCGCTATGCGGACTATTAAGATAATGAAATAGTCCTATTTATCTATGCTATATCTCAAGTTTGCACGGAATCATTATGGAAAACATTCTGGAGTATCAAGGTGTAAACTGTCAGAAGAAAGGATGCCAGGCTTTAAAATATTGTGGCGGAAGATTCTGAAAGAATGACCGCTACAGAACACAGAACACATAAACCACCTAAACCACAGTGGAAAAGCCGCAACGTTAGAGTGGCAAAGAAAAAAAAAAAGTAGAAATAAAAACTAAACTTAAATACAATGAAAAAAAATAAATAAAAAATATAAAAAAAAGACTTATATATACATTTATATTAGGTGTGTTTTTAATTAAGTTTCAAAAAATTGGCTGATATATTTCCATAGTATTTATGTATTCACATTTTAGATGGAGCTATCTATTTAATATAAATATATAATGTCATAATATAAGTGAGGTGATAAACCCGAAGCAGCCTCGAGCTTAAATTGGTAACATTAGATACTATTACAATATGACTATATTGCTAGACAAGGATATCCAAATAAAATAGAAGTAAATTGGTGAAAATAATAATAATGAGAATGAAAAACTAGAGTTGTAGTAGAACTAGAAATAATAACAGGTGCTATCTACATAGATAAAACTCACGTAATAGAAAGATAAACTGATAGAAAATGGAAGAGAATGAATTATAAACCACATAAGTAATAATAGAAGACAAACAAAGATAAAACCCTTATGTATAATATATTTTATTTTTAATTTTAAAAGGAAAATGACATAAACCGGAATACAAAATGAAGCAAATGCAATAATAAAATATTTCATAAAAAATCATGAAATTATATTTAATAAGGATAATTTAGTATGATATTGATTGTAACAGAGTTTCGGAAATTGTTTTAAGACATAGTTATTAAAGGCTAGGTTATATATATTATAAATATAAATATATTATATAACGAATTATTAAATAATTATCACCTCTTCCAATTGAAACTATAAGTAGTACTTATTCAATAGTTACGATGATTAAAACTAGAGGGTAGAGTATAATTAAGTATCATTATAGGTATTAAATCTTAAGATGGAAACAGAACTGAATAGTTCTAGAATCTTTAAAGAAATAAAGCCAAATTCATCTGTAACCACCCAAGAGCTCATTATACAAATATCAATCCGAACTCTCAAGGTGACTCCTAAAAGAAGGAGAATGGGTTAACAACTTCCAAGAAATTAACGTTGCCTTAGATAAAAAAAAAAGTTAACAAGAAAGAAAACAAAATGGAGAACAAGGACTATAAATATTAAAGGCTATTAATATTAATATTGGTTAAAACATAATATTGGAAATATATATATAAGGTTAATAGAGTGGGTCGATGATTATTATGAGAAAAATATAATAATTATGAGTAAAACGCATATAGAAGCTAACTACTATATGATTTGATAAATATACCAAGTAACTAGACACATACAAAACTAGCCTGGAAGATAAATCGAAATTATATAGATAAATAAGAGAAAAAAATGATATTAGTAAAATGGTTTATGTGTCGAAACACAGTTTAAACATATCGTAAGTTCAAATAGTATATCGCACTTTCTCTTATCGAATTTGATTTCTTTTTTTTTTATGCATATAAAACAAGACCAAATATAAGAAGATTTTTGTATCGAAAGTTGTATCAATATTAATTGAGGTGAGGTTTCTTTTTCCATTTTCTTTGGGGGGGTGAAGAGACGTGTTAATTATGTATAAGCACGAATATTTAGTTACGATGGTTTGAAAATCTTTACTACTCGAATTAAAAATCTTCCTTACCTCTGATGTGATGTGATCTTTATATTTCAGACGGTCTATTAAAAATTTTTTATGAACGCTTTTTTTAAGAATATAAAATAAAAAATTTGCGGTGATATGAGCGTATTGATTTTTTGCAATACAGTTGAAATCTGTATTTCCCAGAGGCATAATATATTAGTAGAACTAGTTAATACCATTCACCTATAATTACTTGCTAATTGAAAATAGAATGTGTGAAACAATAATACAGGAAGAAAGTAAAACAACTATGATCTTAAGAGAACTTTAATGGGCAAGAAATACCAGGCTAGGAATCAACCACTGATAAAAGGTTGAAATGATTTGGGGATAGATGAGTGATAACTGAAACTACTAAACAATGAAGAGTGTGATGGATTTCCAGTGGCAGAGAAATTGACGATTGAGTGTGTCATAGTTTGCTCTGACCAAACAGGCTATGAATAAGCATCCACCTGGATGAAATAGATGAAGACCGAGACGTATTCGATTTATCAGATCATATATAGCCTAACTAAAGAGTAAAGTGGAAAAGCCTAATTACAAAAATGGGAAATAATGAAATTTTTATGCACATATTAAGATATTATAGTAACAGAAAGTTCTGATGACAAGGTATCTACAGAAACTAGAAAATAAAATGCATTAACGAAAGATAGATAGATACGTTTAGAGGTAAGAGCAATGAACAAAACATGAAACAGGCAGCGGCAGAAGATGATACCTATTAAAACATACAGGAAAAAAAGAAGAAAAACTGAAAAGATGAGAAAAATTATAGGTGCGATGAGAAATAAGAAAGGAAATAAAAAAAGAACGAGAAATTATATAATAGGAAAAAACGAAAAGAGGCAGTAAGACATGCCAAGAATATGCTTTGGGAGCAGTATAAAGAAAAGAAAGCAGAAGTGCAGAAAACTTATAACACAAAAATTAACACAAATATGAGAAAAAAAAAAGAAAAATTTTACAGAATGAATTTTTTTATCTAATAAAAACAACAAATTGTGGGAGAACATAAAGAAGCTAAAAGGAGCAGAGAGAACCATGAAGGAGAGACTAAACTGTTATTTATGAAAATGGAGAAAACTAATACCAAAGGAAGGAAATTAAAAAACGAATTAACTGGTACTGGGGAAAACAATATATATTGTAAACATGAAAATTGAATGGTAGACGAATGGGATGATAACACAAAAGGAATCAAGTAAACGTAAATAAACACAAAGACACTGGAAATACATAATTAATACTGCAAATGTATGTATTACTCCAGCTTACTTCTCTTATCTTCCAATTCTTTCCTAAGTCTTGCTCTCTCTTCTCTTCTCTCTCTATCCCTCACTCAACTCTTCCTTCAGCTACATTCTACTCTCTCATATCTCCTCCTCTTCCCTTCTTCTCTGCAGAATTCTTTCCGCTCTACTCTCTTCTGCCTATTAGCCATCTCTTTTTGAGAACAATGTGGGAAAAAACATTTATGTTATATATAATATAATATTCTTTTCTCTATTTGTTCGTCCGTTCCTAACGACTGTCTTCGATAAAATCCATGACTAGAAAAACTATCTCCAGTTCATATAACCTGAACTGAAGTGTAAAGTCAGACAAGTGCACTTACAAAAGCATTCAAAAGGGAAGAGTGCAACTTTCAATCTAAATTAGTTTGGCCAGGATATGGTTCTCTCTTCTCTAATCTCCTCTCTCGCTATCTCACCTTCTATACTCTTTCATAATCTCTCTGGTATCTTGAATCATTCCAGTACTCTTCGTCTCTTGCTTCTTTGCATACATCTTCTCTCGTGCGGAAAGTGTCCTAATACAGGTTTTTTCACAAAATTATTATCAAAACTCAAAAGAACAACAAAAAGGAGACAGTGAAACCAGCACATGGAAACATCCTTATAAAAGATATCATCTCAAATTATACAGTTCGGACACTTCTTCGCAACATACGTTATGAGGAAGTACTCTTCAGCTGAAACAACTGATTATTCGCACTACTTCCGATATTCCATGCTCTAATCAAACAATTTTTGAACATATAAAGCCCGTTTTTCACCCTAAACGTTTTTTCGGCTAAATATTCTTATTGGCGGGAATCCATTTGGATTCGAAAATAATAAATTTGGACTGCTTTCTTCAAAAAAAAATTTAGATTTCTCTGCTACTCTTAGCTCTCTCTCTTTCCTTCTCGTCCTTATCTTCTTGTTCTCTTATTCTATGGTAATTCCATCCTCTATCTTCACTTCTTCATCTCTCTCTTCTCTCTTATCTTCATGCGCGTATTGATCTTCCTTCTTCCCTCACCCCAAATACAGTTAATAAGTAAAATTATATATTGACAGTGTAATATTCATATTAATATAAGTAATTTAGTATTTAATAGATTAATTTAAACTTGAAAAAATATAATATATATAATTATTATACTAATATATATATATATATATATTCTCTTACAGAATTAAAATAATTAGTAAGCAATCTGAATTTTTTCCTCTAGATAAAGTCTAGATCTAATATTAATATACTAATTTTTTTAATTATTTTTATTTTTTATTTTTATTTTTATTTATTTTACAATGTATATACATAATATATATTCATATTTTATTTATTTTTATTAGCCTTGATCTGGGATATTATTTAATGATTCACTTTATAGATATAGTCAATGAGATTAATAGTATATTCCCAACTATTTTGTATATATATATAATTTTAATATATTTATATGTAAAAAGAGATTCAAATTTTTTTTTTTTTATAATTTGCAGAAACTTCAATTAGCTTTTTAAAAATATATTCAAATTAGATAATGCACATACACTGTACAAAAAGAAATAAATACTATAGATTTATGAATAATAGATGCTTACTTAGTATATATTAATAAAAATGGCTTTTTAATTGTACCAGCTTTTTGGCTAAATTTATTGATGGGAGAAAATATGCTTACGAATCGAATTAATGCACATTCTTGTTTTGGATAGTCATTTTTCTCTTACGCACAAAAAATTATCTATCTTTATAATTTAGCTTTTTTATAAATAATATACCCCGGGCAATTCACGCTATAATATATCCTCACGCATAATCTCAGTACAAAATAAATATTATTTTACAATATGTGGAATATACTGATATTTTTAATAAATATTTATATTGGTGCTATGAATGTGGTTGTTGAAGATATTCTACATTATTATATATTATATTATATAAAAATATATATATATTGTTTTATATATATATTAATATAACAATTGTATATTATTATAAGTATTTAATTAATTAATATTATTATATGTATATATTATTATATATTATGACATAGTATAATATAATATTATAATTAATGTTTTATATATATATAGTGAATAAAGTATATATATATAAAATATTATAATAAATATATTATATATATTTTAATATTTTCAATATTGTATCTTAATTTATTATTTAGTTATAATACTTAATATATATATATATCATAATTATAATTATATATATATATATATTAATTATATATATATGATATATATTAATTAATATTTATAAATAATATTATTAATTGAATATATATATAATATATTAATGTAAAATTACCATTAAAATGTAAATTCAAATGGGAAGGTCGGATCGATAAAATTTTTATTTTTCTAACAGGTTAGCACTCTTTGTGATCTACATAAATTGATGTTTTAAAGTTTAAATAATAATTTTCTTTTTATTTTACTGGACTCATTACGTTATAGAACCTGACCTAACCTAATAACTACTAACAAAACCTAACCTAATTGTATTACACACTACTAGAATAGTGTAAAACAAAAAAAAAAATATATCATTATTCTGCTCACCTTAGAAATCTATTTATTTGTAACCTTAGATTGACTTAATCTATATCAATATCCTGGGGGAAATGTTTATTATTTTTTATCGCGACCTCTCCGTATACCGTTTAGTAGGGCGGTATAGAGTACTTTGTCCATATATATAATTTATTCTATATATATATATATATATTAATAATATATATAATTATAATCCTAATATATATATAACTATATATATATTATAGGTATTGATATTAGGTGACATACTCTTCCGTTTATACACTTTAATTTTAGTCTATCGACTATAGTGTTCCTGCATATATTTACTCACTGATAGTATATTATATTTAGGGTGAGATATATATATATATAATATATATATATTTATTATATATGAGTAGGTATAATAAATCATATACAAATTGAGAGGCACAGAATGTATTGCACAATACCGTAACACTAAACTAACATAGCTATTATAAGGGTATATATATATTATATAAATATACAATTAGTTTGCATATAGATAGAAATATTATATAACGTAATACTCATATAGGAAATTTAGTATCGTGAGTGTATATATAAGTATATATATAATATCATCTTGCTAATATCTACTATAGTCTGGGGAAAGGAGGTAGAATTAATATATATATATAATATATATATATATATAATATAATATCAGCTTTACTAATACTACAAGCATTCATTTATTCACTTAGCTACTATTTATTACTATATATATATTTAGCTCTCTCTCTCAATATATAATATACTTTATATATATATAGTGAAACTATAAATAATGATATATATAATATTTCACAGGGTAGCTTCATGATTATACATTAAAATTAGATGGTATTGATAGTTTTAAAGTATATTATTTTCTAGTTTTTTATTTAGACCTTGATTTTCAGCATGGACTGGAAACCTTTTGTTAGAAAGTACTATCTAACCCTAAAACACATACTAAACCTGAATTTCACACCACTAGAATAGGGTTAAAAAAAAAAAAATAATTCAATTTTGCGAACCTCCTAAGTAACATTTCTATTATATATCTGTACCATTAGTTTAGCTACCGGGAAAATTTTTATTTATCCGGACCTCCGTTCCGTGTGGGAGTTATTAAGTAAACTATTCTGTATTCACAATTATTATATTATGAGTCTATTATATAATATTAAACTATTATTAAAAATTACTTTTTCAATAATTTAATCAGACTGCTGATGAATACGGGAAGACCTGCATAGATATAATATATATCTTTATCTTTTACTATAAACTTATATTTATCATATAACTATATATATTATATTCCTTTATATATTATATAAATTAATATTATATTAGTATTATAATTATAATATATTTACTATACTACTAATTATAAAATAATAATTTTTAATATATAAAAATAAATTATATACTATAATTATTTATTATAAATATAAATATTTATATATTAGTATATAATATATTATTTTTATATTACTATTGATAGATATATATGAATATTATATATATAATTAGGCAAAATAATTGAATTTTTTTTCTCCAAAAATATCTTTTACCAACCCTCGTGCCTGCTCATTTGTTAAACCCTAATTCTATATCAATCTCCTTTTTACATGCAAATGTGGCTTCTTTAGAAGATATGGTAACACTTTGATTCTCTCTATTATCTCCGTGTGTATTTCTAAATTGAATTAACAGACCTAGGTAGAGCTTCTGGGGCTTGGCCGAATAGCTGCAGAGCGCCTCGGATGTCGGAACTCTTACCATTTGCTCATATTTTAGCTGATTACTAGGGGGCGGGAGGCCTCATATCCCTGCTGTGTTGTCACGTGTGGGCGTTTTCTCAGTGTTTAAAACCTCAAACTGATACTTAATATATATTGCTCCAATTTAGCTATCAGTGGAAAGTAGTGAAATGTATAATAATGTTGCCTACCTTAATTTATATTTAAAGTTATGAGTGTAATATAATTCTGCACTAATATCGACTAATATCTCAAATATAATTACGGGTCAGTATTTGTGGCCAGGTTGTGATCTCTTTCTAATTGGATGGTATATTAGTGGATGGGAATTATAAATAAGGTCCGATAATTATATAGCGAGGTCTTGCAGACTAGATTATTATTATAGATATATTGAATATTATTAAATATTATTATAATATATATAAATATAATATATATAATATATATTAATATATATATATATATTAATATAAGTATTATTATATAATATAATCAAATATATATATTCGATAAATTCAATATACATTAATATATATATATATATATAGTATATATATATATATATATATTATTATATATATATATTTCATTTAATAATATAATTAATTTTCTCAAAACAAATTTCTAACGAATTAAAAAATAATATTAAATATTTAACCACTTTGTATTTAGGTTTTTGTTCTTTTAAATCCATGAATTGTGTAAGATCACAGGATTTGAAAACAATTTAAAGAAATTTACAAAATAAAATTGTTTTTGTTTAATTATGTTTAAATTAATGGGAAAATACATACCTTTAAATGTTTAAAATAAGATTAGAATAGATTTAGATAGATATTGATTAAATAGATAAGATAGATAGATTAAGATAGATAGATTATTGATAGGATTACTTAAGGTACAATGATAAGTAGCATTTATTGGTACTATGTATATAAATATTTGCAAACAATGGGTAAGATAGATAGTTATATAAATATATGATTAGAAGGTGGAATAGGATGACTCAAAAGAAATAAAGAAAATATATATAGGGAGATTGATAAACAATCGGGAAGCAAATATAATTGATTTTATCCATATATCGGTCATAGAATTAGAGTAGGATAGATTAGTTAGAATAATGATAGTAATTATGTAGTCTGATAGGATATGATAGACAGTATTAAGATATTCTAAGATAGATAGATTAGTTCGCTAACGAATAGATATGACTCAAGATTTAGATAGGCAAAACAACGAAGAAAAAGATATATAAAATTTATCTAGGGATAAATGAATTGTCAGAATAATTAGCAAAAGTGTCTAGAGAGTTTAGTAGAGTAAATTTATTAGGTTTGACATAGATAGTATGTATAGATATGATAGATAGATAGAATAGTATAGAATAGATAGATAGATAGTATTAGATCGTATACCTGATAGATGGTAATATAGATAGATAAGATAGATAGATAGATAAGATAGGCGATTTGATAAAACAATTCAAGTTTATATTTAGCGAATGAGGAAAAGCCATGGGATAGACACTATATTGATCGAGATAGAGTTAGAGAGAGAGAGAGAGTAGTTGAATTGGTACATGATGCATTTGGAATAGAGAAAGGATGGGAGAGTTGCATGTGAGAGGAGAGAGAGAGTGGATTAGACCGCAGATGAGGAAGACCGTTACCGGAGAGATTTATTTCATCCACAGGTCCTATAGAAGAACTTTTAATATTATCCCTTCGCACGAAACATTTCAAGTGCAAAATACCAAATATAGTAATTATAATGATAATATTTTTATGATTATTGTTTTTTATCTAAACAAAATTCTAAAACTGCGTTTATTCATGCAGGCTCCGGCTCAGAACGTAAGACCTCACGGAAGAACAGAGGCCAATGTCTCGGAAGGTTATCCGAGGAAGTCGTGCCACCTGCTCTGCACATCGTGATATTTAATGGATTGGAGGCATAGTCGGTGTCTAAGATGAATAAATTTTCGCGCTTAGAGTTAATGGGTCCCTCCCCATTTATGAACAAGCATGGAGCAAAAATTTCTTATTTACTTGTTTTGTCCTTAATTAATGATAACTCCTAAAAAACGTAATTGAGGTGGGAATAATTGCTCAGGAGACTGGGATTTTAGTAATTGCTGTCAAAAAACTGTAAACCCTTTATAATATTTATATTATAATAATATAGTATTATATTATATATTATAATAATATATTATATTAATCATATATTAATATATATATATTATAATATATTATAATATATATTATATATATAATATATCTTATAATATTTAATATATAATTATACTGTATAATATATATATTTAAATTATATATATATATATATATATACTATTTTAATAATTATATTAATTATTAAGTATACTAGATCTTTTACATTATATATACTATATCCTCATCACTATATCCTATACTGGGTAAACTATATATATATCTCTACATAAAACTAGCTATTGACACAACTTACTCAAGATCCAGTTTCGATCTCACATAATATATATATGTCAACTGACTTTTTATATAGTTACAATTGTACTTTCATTTACATACCATAATAAATTAGTTATATTTATTTCTATAATATATATATATTAATATTTTAGTATAATATTAGTGACTGGCCTCACGTATATATTTTTTTCAACCATTCTAATTCGATTATATATATATATTAAATAGTAGTGCGTGCTGCATTCACTTCTGATAGGCATATAATAGTTATAATATATAGTATATATATATATATAGTAGCTTATATAATATATACTTATATAAATATTACATTATTATTATATATAATATGTTGACAAATTGATTTTAATTATATATAGATTCTAAATATATATATTTGTATGACATTTATAAATTAATTATTTATATTATACATTATAATGTATTACTATATTTATCATTGGCTCAAGAAAATTAATTTAACAAGATTATTATATATATATTAAATATGTTAATAATGTATAATTATATAACCTTTTTCAAGCTCTCAAAAATTTAATTAAAGTCTAATATTTTCTAACATTATATACTTACTAAGGGTTATAGTCACCGTTGCCGATGATAACTCAGAATTATATATATTGTTACTAATAGTTCATATGTGAGTATTATATTTGATCCGTTTAAGATAGTACGATATAGTTTTGTATATCGAATCATTATTAGATATCACTCAAACTGTTTTGCAAGCATATAATTCATCTTCATAGTTTTAGAATAGTATTATATAAGGACATTGCATTGATTAAAAGCTACTTCACTGCTTTATTATCTCACATTAATAATATATATATGGTTTTCTAATATATGATTTTATATATATATTATTTCATTCAATTATTTATATTATATTATTATATATAATTATATATATATATTTATATTAAAGATAAATTACAAGTGAGGGTAATTATATATAATATACCCTTCTTATTAACTGATGCTATTTATTATATATTTAGATTTCAGTAAGTAATAAATATTAATAAATAATTCTAATTAACACTTTTTTATTATATATATTAATAAGTGGCTATGGATAAATAATATTTTTTATTAAATGGATAAATATTATATAATTCTGATTTAATTTAGAAATGTTGTACATAATTAAAATATTATACAATTAATTATATTACGTATACTGTCTAAATCACTCTCCTCACATTTATATAATTTTTCTAAATTGATCTTCACATTATTCACTTAAATTATTTTCATCATTGTGTTTTCACAAGTTATTCATATTACAGCATACATTACTTCATATAAGAATAGAGTATTTATTCATTGAAGATTTATAAAAATACACCGTAATAGATTTTGCATAAATCATTTTGATGATTTTTTTTTCAAGTAATTTTAAAATTCAAAGTATATTTTCATATTATATTATAACTGCTGTCCGGAGTTAATTTTAATGACTTAGCTCAAAGAAGCATCTCAAGTTTAAAGGTTATTTTCTTAAGTTACTCAAAATAATATTAATGGTATCATTTCATTTCAATTAAATAACTCTGAATGGCATACTTTATCCCAGTAATTGAATCACTCATAATATAGG
>JABUQX010126349.1:0-39407 GCA_015478945.1 Trachelipus rathkii | reverse complement strand
TTATATATATACTACCGCGTTATTTATAATGGGGGAGTTTAATATTTGATTTATTTATTATTTCCCGCTTTAAAATAAAAAATCGATAAATAATAAATACCCACATTAATACTACATTATTATTTACTATTAATACTACCTCTAATAAAAATAACTATATATATAGTAATAATACCTATACATAATATAATATTAATATATTTCCTTAAAAAAATACCAACAATATAAACCAAATTATCCTTGATAAACCAAAAAATAAATAATTAAATTTAATAAATTAAATATATATTAAATAAAAATAATAAATAATAATACTATTATACTATAAATAATATATAATTAACCGATATTATATATATAATAATAATATATATATGGTGAAAATATCACATTAAAACCAACAACCCATATACTCAATACAGACTTGACAAACAATATCTAATGCAGGAAGGAAAAAGGAAATACTTCTGTTATGTGTCGGGAAATCCTACTGGGTACAAATTTATGCGTAAGAAATAAAAGAATTAAAGAATTTACTACCTCAAAAAATCTACCAATAGCTACAGCGGAACAAGGCAATACATCTTGTGGAGATCCTTAGTTAAATCTTTAAGTAAGAAAATGTTAAAAAAATAAAAAAAATTTATTGTAATAAATATGTAATATAAAGAGGAGAAAGAACTATTTACACGATCTATTTTACGCTTTACTCCTTTAACATAATAAATAGAACTTCAGATATAAGCTTAAGTTTTTTTATTTAATTAAAAGAATACGCTCCAAAGGACTGAATCCGGTAATTACCGCACCGATGGCAGAGTCGGGGTCTCTCGGCCTTCCGGGGAACTACAGGTAGGACTATTTCCCCCACCCACTCCGAGGGCAGGTCTCCGTAAACCCCCGCACAACCCACACACAATACCCAAAAGAGCGAGAGGGTTCGGACTAGCCTCTCCCCTCGCTTAGCGTATGGAGAAACGAGGCCGCCCCCCCCTCTGTTTCCGCCGTTCGCTTCACAGAGAACCCCACCATACATTGCCGAAATGTAATACCGTTGACAAATCACCCCGGATTTAAAGAGCAAATATAGCTATGAAAATATATATAGAGAAAATAAAACCCTATAATAAACTTAAATATATGGTATAGCTTGTTATGATAAGTTACATAAAATACATGATAAAATACAATATATAACGTATATATAATGAGAAAAGGGTAGTCTGTATATATTAATTAGATAAATATATATAGTTACAGGAATTAGAAATAGTTCTGTTCTATATCATATGATATAAATATATAATATAATGTAAAACTATAGTAACCCCTACTAAATTAGGTTAGGTCGCTCCTAGGAAAAAAAAATTAGCCCAATAACTTCTAAATTTCCCACATTTCTGATAAGCAGAGTAGATCAATTCTAACACTTTTTTTAAATATAAAAAAATATCTCTCTGTTTTTTTTCTCGTTTTGTTGAAAACCCCGTACAAGGGCCCAGAACGTAATTTTCAAAAAATTTAGGGGCATAACCCAAAAGTGACGAAAAAAAAAATTGTTCCCATAGTCGAAGGAAATGCCGCGATTGGGTAGAAAAATAAGGTAAGGCAGGCAACCACCCCCCGAAAAGGGATCCCCCCTCCCCAATGAAAAAATAACAAGAACTTATATGCCCTGAAGGAAGGGAGGGCATATCCCACGTCTCAGGAAAACGTAGGACATTTTTTTGATTCAAATTAAAGGCCCGTTACTTAAGACAGTCTGAGTGACCGATGAAAAATCCTTTAAACTCTGTGTCCTTTCCTTCGTTAGGAAAAATGTATAATGTAAATTATTAATGTACAAGTTATCTCTGATCTTCCGAAGAAAAAGTGTGCTGGTAAACGTTTAAATATTTTATAATATTTATTTATTTTTGACATTATTCTTGAAACTCAACATGATCTGACATAATTTAGTACGGACTTTTCCTATCGAATATTTCCTTTCTTTAGCAGTAATTGTACATTATTTGTTTATCACATTTGCCTTATGTTGGTGAAACTAGAGATCTATGTTAGATTTAAAATTTTTTTAACCAGGAATTCCAACAATATGATTATTCCATTTTGCACTCTTAGTATTAAGTTTTAATTGATATAAAGATATATTGTGTTTAAACCAAAATATAACATTTATATATATAGTAAGATTATATATAGCTGTATAAGATAGTGTAATGGATTAAGAATTTATAATTAAATTATTTCTTATTATCCCCACGGAGGGAAAAATTTTTGGATAGTAAGGAATTACCTTTATAACTTTAAATTATTATACCATATAATTATATATATATATCTCATATTGAGTTACCTATTATATTTTTTTTATCTGATTAATTGATTAATATAAATATATATTATTAATATTTGATATAGGATTATATATATACAGTAAAATACTAAAGTTATTATAGAATTCTGATAGCATATAATATAGGTTTAAATCCTATAGTTTCTAAATTAACCCACCAATAATATGCGTCTGAGAATTCCATTATCTCAAAAATCAACGTGCACTTATCCAACTACAGGGAAAAAAGGAATACATAGTTGGAATCCTGGTAAAATTTTATGCGGAAGCATAGTAAAAAAAAATTAAATAGAAAAAAAAAAACATCTCAAAAAAAATCTAACAATATCTACAGTCGAGAAGAGGGGTAGCATTTTTGGAAAATATCTCTTGTGATCATAAAATTTAAGTTAGGAAATGTCAATAAAGAAAATAAAAGACAATAAAATAAAAATAAAATGGCACTATTTCTTTTTATAAGGAAGCAGGAGATCAAGTAAAAATTATCATAACGATTATTTGTAACCGCCTAGCTGTACACTAAGGCAAATGTAGGGGGCCGAAAATCTTATTGCTTTTGAATCTTTTTTTAACTGTACGCGAGATGAAACACAGGGAGGGGACGTCTTTCCATACACCTCGGGGAGAGGGCGGAAAAACCCCGCCGGATCATCCCTACACACCCCAAAAAACCAAAAAAGAGCGGAAGGTTCCTTAGACCCTCCCCTGAGGGGGAGGGAATAGTCCTACCCGTGTAAAGTTCCCCTGAAGCCGAGAAGACCCCTGTTATTCCCCTACCAATCAGGCGGCTAACCCTTGGCTTATTCTTTAGTATAATACACAGGAAGGAGAATAGCAAAAATTTCAATCAGGAAACTCTATTCGATTTTTTAAACGAGAAACCAGATAAAAGGTCTCTAGCCTGAGTAGGCTCTTACTAAATCCATTAATTACTAAATTATTATATAATAATCCATTTTTATTTTTTATATCTTTTTTTACGATTTTCCTATCATAAAATATGTATTGCCATATTCCAAAATATTTAATTCTTGTACATGTAATAAGTAGCTTCGATATTTGAGATTATAATTTTTTTTTTTTTACATTTATCCGCACTAAAATAAAAATGACACAGCTATTCTCCAGCAAAATGTATTCCTATTTCACCAAAGGTAGCTGTCTGTAGATGTTTTGATATATGAAGTGAGATTTTTCGTTTACTGGGAATTCCACGTATATATAACTAAATATCAATGTATATAATTCAGTATTTTGAGAATTATTTATTAATATATTTTATTGTAGTTTATAAATATCAAAAATATAAAGATATAATGATATTATTTACATTAGAGAGGAGTTTATGTTAGATAATTATTTAACCTCTTGAAAACTATTTCAAAAGAGTTTTAAACTGATCTTGATATAAATATAATATATTAATATATATATATAATAAAAATACAATTTTTATTACGCGCCGAAATACCGTAAATTGGCTATGTATATAAATAGGTTATACCTTAGGGTAAAGATATATTATATAGTATTATTTTCTTCTATAAAAGTAAAAGTAGAGGTAAAGAATAAATACTATTTCTTTGAAGTTTATACAACAGAGATAAATGTAGTTCCGGGATAAGTTCTGTAATATAATAAATATAAATATTATAACTAATATATATAAAGCTATATATATTAGTTGTCAGGCCATACCCGATTCAAACGCCACCATTGCATCATACTACTTTATATTTAATAGGTATAATGATACCTAGTAATTAATACATCAAGAATAATAATAATAATCACATGAATAATCTTATATATATTAAATCTTTATAATAATAATATATTATTAAATATAATAATATTATCATTATGTTATAAATTTTTTATTAATATATTCCAAATTATTAATATATATATTAATTATCCTCATTAATATAGTTATCATTATACATAAGACATTAATAACACACAATAATAAATGAATAATTAGAATAATAATTAATAAATAATAAATTTACAATAATAAAAGTGAAATAATAATTAATCAATACTCTTTATGACAAAGGAGGAATAACAAAACCGAATAAATTCATTATTATTAGTATCATGTTATTATTATTAATTTACGATTGACATAATTTAATAATAAATTCAATAAATAATAATAATAATCGAATAAATAAAATAAGAATAACTAATGTATAATATATAATAATAATAATTTAATATTATATTATGTTTATTAGCTTTATGGTATTATTATTATTTTTTATTATTAAATTTATTATTTATTATTTATTATTAGTAATACATATTTAACAATTGATTAATATTGTAAATTTTTTTTGTTAACAGTTTTAACGTTAGAAGCTTACATATGCCCATTGGGCATCGATTCGGATATTCGGATCGGATCGGTGTTTTCTAAAAGCGACTCTGGGCTAATGAGTCGGGATTGGGAGTCTTCGGGTTGTTTTTTAAAATTCGACTCTGGGGTCAGCGAATGTCGGAGCGATCTACTTTTTGTCTCGCTCCCCATCCCTCCTGAAAATTATATTATTCCACATAAGTATACTTATATCTTATTATAGTAGCTATTTGTATACTAATAATATATATATAAATATTACCCTATAAATATGTCACAGACAATAACCCTATAAGATAGAGTCCATAACCATATATAACTTATAATATAAATTATAAACCATTCAATTAATAAATTAAAAAAATTAACTATATTATAATAGGGTTAATATATAGTACTACTACTATATTAATGAGATAGTATAGGGATGAATATTAGGACAATTGGAAATCGGAAATCGAATCGCGTAATCGGAATCGGCACTTTTGACTGGTATGGGAATCGGAATCGGCATCCGGCTCCGACTCTTGCTCCATCACGTTAAAATTAATATAAAACCGTCTTGTGGACATGTGCTACCTAATAATATGAAATTAGATACGATAGGGCTCCTGAATGGAATCAAAATAAGTACTGTTTTTTAGGACAGATAGAAGTACAGTGAGCAGAAGTTGTCAAGAATAACATGTATTATAAATTAATTGGCGTTTAAAAATTTAATCATTAGTCTGAGTGAAGGCAGAGAGGTCATGTTATGACTAATTTGGTTATTTCAATTTTTGTATGCTGCCAGACTGCGGCTTATGTAAGATCGATTATATTTCAGTAGGAACGGATTGGAATACGGGATGGTGGTAAGAGAGTGGAGTGGCTCTCTCCTACCGGATATTGCCGAGATCTTGTGTTTTGTGTGCAAATTGGGAGGACGCCTTTAAAGAGAATTGCGCTTATGAGATCTGCATTTGGTGTGCGCTAAATAGAAGGGGTCTTGAGAATATTTTCAAACGTACGGCAAAGAGTTTACCTCTCACTCGCTTCGTGCCATATGAGGGAACATTCTCGGTGGGAAAGTTATGTAGAATTGCGTGAGCAAAGGGCTGGAATAGGTGTCTAACATTCTTTTTACACAAGGGAATCAATATCATTATTTGATCGAAGACAACCCGGAGCGAAGAACGGATTGATCGCTAGACTGTAGATAGCACACAAATAAGAGTGAAGATTGGTCTGACGAGAAGGTTTTTGCTCGGAGCAAGGTTCAATCCTTTTTCGTGGATTGTAGAGGGGAGCCTGAAGTCTGCGAGTAACGCTATTGGGTCTTGACGATGAGGCTATTGTTGTTTACTTCGTTTGTTAAATCTCGATGTACCCTTACTTTAATGAGATTATGCTCTGGTACATAATGAGGAATGAGGTAATAGATCTAGAATACATGTGTACAGATGGATCAATCTCTGAGAACCTTTTATGCTGTAGTGACTTGATTGTAAATGAGAAGGAAGAACATAATAAGAGAAAATTGTTTCGCTGTTGCAAGTAAATTTGTCTCGTCCTTAAATGATTCCAGGAGAATGAAATTGCATTGATTATAGGAATCTTAGGGGCATGTGGGATGATAGGACTGGAGTGATAGTCAAAGGATTATGGAAATTAACGCGAATGAATGATATAGTGGTGAGTGGATTCGATCTGGGAAATATCGGTACAGGCTGGAGAGAGACACTACAGAAAAAGGGAATTAGCAGCTCATGTAAAGAATCGCACAATGGAGGAGGAAATGTGAAGTTGTAGGATAGAGGCGAGAAGGAATAGGTTCATATAAGAGATGAATCCGGGGTCTTTGTGAAGGGGGTAAAGTAATGTTGGCCCCGACATAAGCTGATGAAGATTTGGAGTTTATGTGCATTTGTTATAGGCGCTTAGAGTATTTCGGTGCTATTCAATGGTTTCAGGATTAGACAGACCTGCGTGTCTCTTGAATAGTAAAGAAGCAAGTTAAAATTACAAGGTTTACTTAAAAAAACTTGGACCAGATTTCCTAAAAATAGCAATGTTTATAATACATATCATGGAAGAGATGAAGCCTGGAAATGTCCCAACAGGGAAAACTTGTTCTAATGTCA
Organism: Trachelipus rathkii; assembly: GCA_015478945.1. Classification (NCBI taxonomy): domain Eukaryota; kingdom Metazoa; phylum Arthropoda; class Malacostraca; order Isopoda; family Trachelipodidae; genus Trachelipus; species Trachelipus rathkii. The sequence goes on along the minus strand of JABUQX010126349.1, from coordinate 32,566 downwards.
GCTCGCATATACATTCCAAAAATGTTAAACTAATAATTGTGCCTCCATTTATGATTATCGAAACCCTACAAATTAAATGAATATAGACCAAGTAAACTAGTTAAATGATAAACCGGGTTTCCTATCAGATATGTGCAAGATGAATATTACGCAAGAGTGCCGCACATACCTACTAGTAAGGGAATTAAATTGAAACGTGAGTCCTAACCACCCTCAGCCTTTACAAAATATCTTTGATAAACAACTTTTTTGGGTGCTGCATATAAGTGCAACATAATTAATTATGAATATAAATGTAGGGATTAATCCAATCGATTTACAGTAGTTCCTCAAGATTAAAAAGAAAGTTTGGAATTTATCGATGTAAATATGGGAATTGGCCTTGAGTCTGTGACCAAGAAATAATGATTTAGGAATGGTGAGTGATTATAAAGCTGAGTCAATTTATGAAATAGCTAAATACCAGTTTTGGTGGAAGCAAAAAAAAATATAAGCTAGTTTTTAAGTGCAATGCTGGAATATAATTTAATCGTAAATGATAGCTTATCTTACAAGTACCGACAGAAGAATTATTAAGGAAAATAGCAAAATATAATAGCTATGATTAGGCCGAGTACTCAAGTCTTTTAACAAGTTTGAGGTTCCTTTATTTAAAGACTTAGATATGCCGAGAAAGATCGCTTGTTTAAGAAACCATTAGTGTTGTAGCTTGAGATTTGGCAAGATCTAAATACTTTTACTCCTAATGATGCAATCTTCTGTAGTATATTATCTCAAAAAGCTTCCTGGATACGAAGTCTACAAACATATCTTTACACTATTGTATAATACAGAGACCAAATACATTCTTGCTTAGTAAGCACGGACGGAACAGACCCAGGGGCAATCTAAGAACACCACCTTTAAGAACAAAGAGGACGATTGCCATCGTTGATTGCTTAAAAAGCATTTCATTCTTTCCAACCAAAGAGTTTCTACAAATTCACTTGCTCTTTGTTGTCATTGCACAGTAAGATTAGATTTGTAGAATTTGACTCTGAGAAACTTCGAACATTCTCAAGCAAAGGTGCATTTAGAAGAATAGGTTCTGATCCACGAGAGTATGTTTGAATTCACTAATAGTTTTATTTTTAGTAAAGACATAAAGTTAGCACGGTAGTTTTTTGTGTTATATACAGTTAGTATAATATTTACTAAGTATTTATGCACTCCCTCGACCTAGTGTACTATCAAAAGATGTTTATGCGAATGTCATAAATTATTTAAGAGTGTTAGTTTGGCGAATGACTTATAGCTATTAGTTTTTATTTCTTTAAGTTGATTAGACATTTGTGTTATATATGAATAAGTTATTGACAACCCTAGGAATACTGTTTTGTTAGTATTATGACAATTGAGGCATGTATAGGACTTGTTAATTAACTATGCAAATATATTGATACAAAGCCCTTATAGATGTGCACTTTGTGCTATTATTGCAATTAATCATGATTATTGATTGATGAAATTTGGGAGAGAAATTGAAAGCTTATTAAGCCCATGATGGGTTCTACTATCTGTCTTTTTATTTTCTAAATGTTTCTAATATTAATCGATTGAATTGCTATATGTGAGGATTCTTTTCGAATACGTGAAGCATCATAAAGTTAGATTTCAGACTGAACTTAGTTAGTTCTCACTAAAAGTTAGAAAAGGACTTATAAGCGTGCTTAAATATTCGACATGCGTCAAATTATATCGCTACTTTCTGCTATTGCCGAGCGACGATTGGCTAACTTTACCCAGTCTTGGAGTAGGAAGTTTAGCTGAGAATAATATAGTATTGATTGAAACGAATATAATAAAATACATTAATTACCTTAATATACATAAATACAATAATGCAACAAAACTGGATTTATGAATATTTATGAATTGTTTTTTTGTCAAAATGCTTACTATATAATATTGTCTAAATTATCATCTAATAAATTTACTGATAATTGAATAAATTGCCCAGTTTCTTGGGCGGGACATTTATTTAAATGGCAAATGCCTAGACAACGCTCACATTTTCATATAAAATTGAGCTGTACACTGGCATTTGCCACAGCGTATACATCTACTAGACTTAATAAATATAATAAATTATAATATTATTAAAAATAAATATATAATTTAATAATATAATATATTATAATATATAATATATATTATAATAATATAATTATATTATATAATAAAGGAAGATAATTAAATAAAGGGGAGTTTAGAAAATAGAATAATATTATAATAAATATATAATTACTTATTTTCTATTTATCATATCGCTCACGGACAATTTCTCTTTTCTTTTCACATTTCTGATTCAGTATTATGATTCTAGTTCTGAGTTTTATTTACAGATTTTTTTTTTTTTTTTTGGTTTTGTTTATTCTTATCATGCAGTTATATAAAACACCGATTCACTACAGGAGACAGAAGCCTCTAAGTCGAAGGCTAGAGGTTGTACTTCACTTTACGTCCGAGCAGAACCTAAGCCAGAGCCCAAGGAAAATGAGAATAGCTCACAATTACCCCACCCGACACAGTGCAAACTCTGTGGACCTCTCTCTTTTGTTTGTGCGAGTGCTTCTAAACTTCGAAAGCTTTGATCGGGCGCTCATTTATTATATTTATTTAACAAGTAAATTATATTTAAAAAAAAACATATATATATAATAAATTCTCACCGCCAATAATTTACCGAATATATATAATATAATCTATTTGAAAAATATTTACTATTACAATATTTAACAATTGATCTTCATACTTAATATCATTATATATAGTATACATAATAAAAACAAATATAGGTTATAATATATATAATATATATAATAATAAATGATATATTTAAATAATATATATACATAATAATACATACATACACCTGGAGTTACTAAAAATTATAATATATGCACTTCTAAAAAAAAAAATAATAAATTTATCATATAATTAAAACAATGTTTAACCATTATATTATTAATAAATTAACAATATTACATCTAGTAACACACACAAAAAAAAATTACAATATAATATTAAATAATAGTAATATATAATATTATATAATAATTAATTATCAATAATTATATATTATAATATTATAATAATATAAATTAATTATATAATATATAAATTATATAATTTAATAAATAAATATTATATAAATATATATATTTATTATTAAATTTATGACTTTAGTATACATATATATTTATATTTTATTATAATTATATTATATATAATCATACAAAAAATACATAATTATAACATAACCTAAACTAGCATTTTACATTACATTACACATATCATATTATATACAAATATATAATATCACTACTATATTAATAAACTATATCACTATCAGAATTACTATCGGATATATCGTACTACATACAATTATACACTCACATATGGTTTTAATAAGTCATTATTCTATTGTAGCTCTACTCAATATTTTGGAATATATTTAAGTATTCTACTTAACAACATACCACTATAATTAAAAATATTTTCATTAAGATGCACTTGAGTCACAATAAATTTTATTATTCTATTGAATTTACAAGCGCCCAAGATTCATGTCATTGAGCAATTAGTAAATATTATGTTTATATAATATTTCACTAATAATTAATATATTATTTGCCAATAATCAGCGCAGTTGATTTTAAAATAATGTATCAATATTAACAGTGTTGGATATTTATAGTGATCAACTATCACCCAAAATCACTGTTATTACTATTAGATATGATTAAAGACGATAATATCACCACCATATTCGCGGAAAGATAAATGTCATAGAAGGGTTTCCAGCCCCTTGCTAACCAGTGGAAAGAATTTGGTAAAATTTACTTCATTTATGACTCGGACGATAAGATATAGGGAAACGCACGCTCCACTTCTAGGCAAATTATAGTATTATTAGAATGTTCTGTCTTGATTATAATGTGGTTATGTTGTATTTTTAATTATCCAAAATAGCCAAAAAGAAATAAGGATGATTTTAAGAATTTTGTTGCTCCTCCTAAACCTAATAAGGACATATGAAAAGTAAATTTAAGAATTGTATAAAGAATTTTACTGTTTTTAAAATCAAAATACAGTAGATTTTCTTTTCTCTGAAACACATATTCTAGCCTGACCTGCGGAATATTGAATAAAAGATGCTGTCCTTCTCTGCCTCTTCATCTTAAAAAGATACAATCCAAACAAAATGCGTTTCAGCAGATGTCACAGATATTAAACTCAATCTCTTACCAATAAATATCGACTCTGACTATCCTTCTTCTTTCTCAAATCTCTCAAATTTGTCATATCCTTAAAAAGATGTTGTGAATGAATTATAATATTGTAGGGGGTTGAATTATAACTAAAATAGGGAAGTGTAGGGATTAACACCCCAATTGACAGCTTTTCAAGCAAAAGAATGTGAACATAAGGAAATAATAATATTGATTTTTATTATTTATTTCAAGCTTTTTGAAATCCCCTCTTGCAGAAACAAATCATAAATATATTTGAAAGATATGAGGATTTTAAAAATGCAAAATTTGGAAAATGAGAAATAAACTTATTTGAGAAATTACAATTTTAAAAATTTGAAATTTGAAATAATTGTCAAGTATTTCTTTAATTCACATTTAAAATGTTTCGTACATATAAATAAAAGGCGTATATAATATCTATATATGAAAATTTACCATTTCAATATTTTTATCCAATTCATGGGGAATATAGATAAAGCCATGATTCCTTAAAGTTCAGTACACCTTCTTAACATTTTGGCATGATAAAAAATTAAACTTGCTACACTGCCATTATTTAATTTTTCGTCAACATAATTTTTACATACTCGATTATTGTATCGAAATTATTTATTAAATTTCCTTATAAATGCATATACTCATATATACTTTTGTGCGGTAATTAAAATAAAATTATCAGCAATCAATGGTACATTAAGATTTTTTTTTAGTTCCCAAAAACTAGAACTTTATGTATAGAATTGGAAGACATGAATTTATGTTGCAGGATACCTAAGCTTAGTTAAGATTAATATCCTTCCATAAGTTATACAACGAAGTCACACATTGATCCAATCCAATACAATATCTATTTAACACTTCTGAACTACAGTGTGTTCTGATGAAAAACAGTTGCTCGTTTCGAAAATATCCATTTATAATGCTCATAACGAGATCACATATATACTCTCGTTACCCGTTCGCTATGCGTTTCTCCTGAATAATAAAATAGAACACAGCACACTTAGCGGCAGGCTGCCACAACACAGCCCTAGCAAGCCTGTACAACTTTATATCTTAAGAACCATCACGGAAACCTTGCGCCTATCAATAAAAACTCAGTTACAAAGTATATTTACATTAGTCTACAAAAAAACGCACACCATTGCGGGGCATGGTATGAACCAGACCAGATTGTCCGGCTTGTAAGTTTTCATTTTGTTCCGTCCTGTATCAGTCTATTCGTCTCTTATAGAGTCTATAAACAGTAGACCGCTAACAATTGAGAAACTGTAAACAGAAGTGGATTCAAAATTCTTAGCAGGTACATTATATCACAATATTTCAAACTTTGTATTGTCACATCTACTTATAATATACCAGTGATTACGTTTATGCCCTATTTTTCTCTTCTACTGTCATTAAGACTCAATAAAACTAACAATGAAAAATTTAGAATACACCTTCCCCTACTTATCATAAAAGAACCTGACTTTCGTAGGTGTTTCTGAGATTCAGCAAACACACCAGACTAGATAATGTAGTGCCCATATCATTTATAAAATAACTATTATAACGTCCTATGGTGAATGTATTTATCTTAGTGCACCCCACGTCACTCACATAATTCTACATCTGCCCACATAATGCGAAAACAAATTATTATACGAATAATAGTATAAATATATAAATTTCTTATTGAAAATGAAAAACGACCATTTTTTGCTTATATATAATTTTTTTTTTTTTTTTTTTTTTTTTTTTTTGTTTTTTGTGAAATTGTGGAGTTCCCCTAGAGGGTCAAGATTTAACCGACAACGTGGATTGAAAAACTAAGAAACAGTGTACCAAAAATGGAATAATCAGGTACAATTATTTATGAAAGATTATCTTTTTTTTTAATGTATTTCATGCATTTATGTTTATAGTTTGCAATTATACTTTTTTTAATCCAAAAGCCCCTTAAAGGCAACAAATTCTAAACTATATTTTATTCAGTTTTGTAATGAGAATATGAAAAATTACTTTTATACTTATTTTTCAGATCTCTTTAGCATGAATTCGATAACCTTGCAAATTAATTATTTATTTTCATGATTTGACAGTTCATTTGTAAAAGCATCATTCATATTGTTAGATACAATAAAGATAATAATATTATATTATATTATATTAATATAATGTGATATATGATAGTTATAGATATATAAAATATAGTATATAGTTTTAGAAGTATAATGTTTGGGTAGAAAACGGATGTTAGTATATGATTATATATTAAGTAGTATATATATGAGCTAAAGAGATATAGGTATAACTATATATAGGTATGGTAAAGGTTATAGCACAGGACTCCACATAGTTTCTGAAAAAATCTCTGTCTAAAAACAAAAACGCCAGAATATAGGCGACAATGTTTATAAAAAATAATAATAAATAATTAATAATGAATAAATAAGTGGGATAGTGTATAAAATATAATAAATAATTAGAATTAATAATGATACATATAATATATATATGAATAATGACAAATATGGAATAATAATGAAAATAATAGGATATAATAAAAAATGATAAGGTGGTGATTGAAAAGTAAATGCACACATACAAGTGGATATACATATATATATTGATTATTTGACTGTAAGGTTTGCGTATGAAATATTTACTGCATGCTTTGCACGTTGCAATATATATATATATAAATATATATATATATAGGTATAGTAATAGTTATATTTAAAGTAATAAGGGAAGAATAATAATGTGATAAGATTAATAAAGGATAGTATATAAATAGTATAATAGTATATAGTTATATATTGAAGGGGCAGATAATTAACTATCCAACGGGAGGTCAAATAACTGTTATATTATAGGCAGTAGGCAGGAGTGCAACTTGGCCCCCCGCGCTAACATCTTGCGTGAAAGATAAAATATTGAAACCTCCTAATCTATGTTACTCGCCCAGCACGAGCGTCTTTTTTAAATAAGGGATTTGAGTAGTAAAATACTGAGACAAAAATATGCGAGAGGAATCAATAAATAAATGAAAGTAAATAATACAAATAACAGTTATATTATTTTTTTTAAAGTTTGAAAAGTTTTTCGTTTTCATATTGGTTAAGGTCAACTTGCTTGTGCTTTAATACAGGGCTGAATTCTTCTGACATTAATTTCCGCTAAACTTATCACAGATAATTTAAAATGTCAATGATAAAGCATATGTGGTGGCTGCCAAAATCTGATTAAATCAATCTTGGAATGGCGTATCAAATATATACTGCACACTCATGCGAGTTGTAATTTAACCAATTTAGTACTCTAGCCAAATATAAAAAAAATATCTATCATTAATTTACAACAAGAACATAAATTTGTATGATGATAAAATATTGATTTTTACAATTAATATTATGTAGTATATAATATATAATAAAATATACATTATATTTATATAAATTATATAATTTAATATTTTATAATTCCAATATATATAATATAATGAAAAAATTAAATAGTATATATTTTAAAAATGTAAATTTTTTTAATTTAGGCATATAATATAAATAAAAAACCATATAAATATAAAAAATAATTATATAATATAAAAAATTAAATGCATAGAACCTATAATTTATTCGTTCATGTGGAAATAGTATCAATTTTTTTGTTTACAGTGCGAGGATAATACACTCAAAAACTTCATCCCCACTCTCTTTAATGAAAAATCACGGGCTACGAACCCATAAAATTTATTTGATAACTACATAAAATGTAAAAAAATTTATCTTAATATTATTCTTTTGAAATAAATATATATAATAATAATAATAATAAATAATAATAATAAGTTTATCGTAATTATTTTTAAATATTACATACAATATTAAATATATATTAAAATTATATTAACCTCAATGACCATTGTAAAGTTATGTCTAAAGATTGTATTAAAATTTATAATTGATTTAGCTTGTAGTAGTTACTCGTTTTTTAAGAACATTAAGAATATATAGAACACGAATAAAACCACATGGGCATACGAGGATTGTCCCAGTTATACCACACACCCAAAACATGCTCATGCAAATCCAACTAAGTCACCCTAGGGTCAGTCATTATTTTGAACTACAAAAATCCACCACAATTTGGCATTAGTCAAAACTTAATTGATTATATATAAATATGATACCCAAATCATCCATACAATTAAAATTATAATAACATAATTAATGGTTCACACATGTCAATAACATTAATAACACTGTTTAATAACATTGGAATATTATTGCTTCAACAGTTTAATATTATATTATATGTATACCCCAACCCCATTCACATAATCGAATCTTAAACCTTTCTTTAAAAAGTTGCATCAGTCTACAACTCTAAACAACCTCCTCTGTCAGGAACATATTCCAAAAATTTAAAACATAACCCTATTTAACTAGAATGCATGCTTTACTTATATCAATATAATAGATAGCAAGCTTTCTTCTATTGAATTTTACTAATTAGCCCCAGTCTCATGCTCTTCATAATTCATAAAGGCAGATATTGAAATATTTCGGATCCTGCTTTGCATTTGCCTAATGAATAAATATGATTTGAAGACTTGTATCATGTCTCCACTGAGAAATCGCCATAAAATAAAAAAACTTAATCCATAACTCATTTACAGCCTTACTCATATGCTATCTTATCCTTCAAACTCAGAAATCATTTACCTTATTGCTTTACGTTGCACTTTCTATCTAGCATACCTATAGTCTTTTCTTAGAGAGGAAAAGGGGAAGAAATGTGCACACACCAATACTCTTATTACTGCAAACAATACTATATACACTTATACTTATACTTCCTTGCTCTTTAAAACACACTCATTGGCGAGTTATTTATTGACCCTGCATTTCCTACTTAATTGAGGCTTATAATCCTAAGCTCACACTAGACGACTAATTTAGTTACTTTCAAATTATTCTGCTTATCAATCCAGCACCTAAATCTTTATTCTGTCACGAGACATTAAACCAATCCCCATTCATTATCGTAGTAAACTTTATAATTTGAAGTTAACCTTACCCCGTGCAGAAACCTTAACACTTGTTACTATTAAAAATTTTTCAATTTGCCAATTATCGGCGCCCAGCACCAAAGAAGTTATATTCAAGATATTGTTGAATCATATTCATATCATCCTTCACTTACCGTACTGAAAGCGAATGTCCACTTTGTTATCCCACATCTGCAACTTAGAAACTTGCATTTAAGTCCCTCGATTCTAAATCATTCTATATATATGAGGGGTATACAAATGTGGCCCAGACTGAACCAATGGTACACCACGCTCAACTATTCCCATCTTATGTATTACTTCCCCACTTCAATTGTGACACCAACAAACGAGATATTCCCCCCATTGGAGGGGGGCAAAAAATGGAACTTTTTCTATTTCGCAACCACTCGTTAATCCAACCATGATACCACCCACCGATAACATTTCAATATTTTTCATCAGCCTTATGGGAAAACTTATCAAAAGCTTATCAAAGTCTAAAATAGTACCAATATCAACTGGGATGTCTCTCCGTCGATGCAGTAAAATAGATCCATAAATTCTAAAAAGTTTTTCGTCTTGACCCATACCCTTTCATGGAAACCGCTGCTGGGAAGTCATAACAAATTACCTCTGCCCTCATCTATCTAAACTATTTCTCATATATACCTTTACCATAACATATTATCCCAAAGCCTTGCACAACCAAATAGTTCAAGCTAACTCGCACCTTATTTCCACAAATCCCAAATCTTCACGGATCTATCTCCTCCCTTCTGATAAGTGCACGCCCCACCACTTACCATCATTATTTGCAGTTCGTCCAGTCATATCTCTGCGTTCACCTCACCAAATGTTTATAGATTGCTTACAAGAGATCAAATACAGTGGCTCCTTTGCAATGCTCTGGTGACTTACCCTCTTCTAGTATATGATAAACGACTACTTTACCAATAATATCCTCAGGCCATGGAGCGTCTTACTTGGGTCAATATGAGCCATTAAAGATTTAATTTATTGTTTAATATCCTTTACATCAAATTCAAATTCTTATCAAGTCTATTTGTTTCATGCATACAAGATACTATTAGTCGCATGAACTGGGCTCTAATAATATTCTCAGTAAAAAGATAATATTTACAGTAATAGGTTTGACCATTTTCCTCATCTGCGACTGATGTCGATACCCGTTTTTTAATTGACCCAATTTCCTATTCTTACTTTTAATTATAAAACGCTAAAAAACTCTTCAGATTCTTAGTTACTATTCCTTGCCTAAAAAATTAAATTTCTGCCTCTCTCTTTGCCTTGCTTATTGACTGGTTAAGTTCATTTCTATTTTCCTATATTTTCTATAATCATAGGTCTTCCCTAATTACTACCTGGTTTGAATATTACTATTTAAAAACATACTAACCCGAGCTTTTCATTAAATTTTCTCTACTACGAGCGTGCGCGTTAATTATTCCACCAAACTATTTCTCTTTGCCACCCTAATCAAGTGTGTTCTTGATCAAATAAGGTTTAGGATGTCGGTTTATGTACCGCCATTCAATTAAAACAGATTTGTAAATATTACCCACATAATTCTGTGTATCATAACAAAATTTATCATAACCTGATTGTCAAGGTCCTAAACCAAGGACCACCTATATAGAGACGATTGGTTCTCGTGACCAGCCCTAACCAGATGAATCGCATTGCTTTAAAAACTAGAGCGTTACCTATAATTACTATTGACTTTGTTCACCCTCCTAATATATTATCTGAAATTATAATACAATATTAAATATATAATCAATAATATATATATAATTAGTAGTACTGATAATATATATATATAATATATAACTACCATAATTCTATATTTACAAAAACCGCCTAAAAAATGAGGGATAATTCTTAAATAGATGAACATATCAACGAAATAAAAAATATTCGAATATAATATTATCAAATAAATTTAAAATAAAGTAATGATAAATATAACTTCTTACTAAAAATCTTTAATAATAACATTCTATTATTTCATTTGTCTTAATTTTTTTATTTAGTTCTACAAAAAAATGCTCACTTTAGAAACTCAAGTATTTGTCATATATTATAATCAAATCTACTCTTGATCAATCTTAACAAAGTTTACTAGGTGAATTACCCACAATAAAAATTTTATATGTCCATACCAGAAAAAGAGAATATCAAAAGTGTGAACCCACTATACGAAGAATAAAGCGTAATTCATTAGTTTCCAAGCGGTTAATAATTTCAGTGTCACAATCTCTGTCGTAGAAATAAATCAGAACCAGAGAGATAGTTGATGTTCTTTTTTCTATTCAATCGTTTTTTTATATATCTTTAGAACCCATGTCAAAGTATTACGAGTTTTTTGCATATTATTATAATTATTCCATTTTTCAGTTTTTTCTTTATTTAGACAAAATTTCTCATAGATAATATTAAGTTCCAGTTTGTCATATTTAGTTCTTGTTTTTCGTATTAACACATTAGAGTCATTGGTTTATAGTTTAACCAACTCTTTCATAACCTTTGAAATTTTGGATTATTTAAAAAAGAGTAGTATATTGTGTTAGTATATTGAGCAATGTCGAGTGACCGGATGTGATATCGATTTAAATGTCAAGATGCAAAAAAAACCACAGTTCATTTTCATTTTATTTTCCAAACTTCTTAACGAATATGCCCTTATATATATGTTTAGTTTAAGATGTTAGGTATATAAAGCAAATCTGCTAATATTTACCAAACCTTATCATAACCTTACAGCTGTTCAACGAAGTAATATCTATACATAGGTCCTAAAACTACCTGACTCAATGGTTTATTATATATAAATATTATTATTAATATTTCTATATATACTTTAAAATATAGGCATTAATAATATAATAATAATATACTATCATCGAGTTTATTAGATTTATGTTATTCTGCAATATAATATATACTTATACATATTTACAATTTATATTATATTTTATAATAAAATAATATAAAGTAATGATATATATATATATTGAAGCTGAAGTAAATAATATATATAATAATACTTATATATTATTATATTATAAGTTCCCCTTTTAATACATTATTTATCAACCATTCCTCTTAAACCTATCTGAATTTACACTTTTAAGATAAAAAATAAATTATATATATATATATATATATCTGTATTTATAGTAATTATATTAACATAGCTACATTATATATTATTAATTACAAATATAATCTCTCTTAAAAAAATCTTTGCACATAGCATTCCTCCATTATTTATCAAGCTCTTTATCTTTTTTATTTTTTATTTGAAAATTTTATAGAAAAATAAGATGTAATAAAAATTCTCATAAAAAAATTAAAATAAGTTTAGTTATCCACCACTGAGAAAGAGACATTTGTAGTAAATTAAATATACCCCTTTATTTACGAATTGTGCCACTTTACAAAAAAAAATTACAAAAATAGTTTTTGTATTTTTTTATATTTAAATTTGTTAGGATTACCCCACATTACACTTTAGGTTGATTACATATTTGTGCACTATGCACAATAAAATCATGTTCTACATTAACAAAGTCTTAATCACAACCATTAACTAGTTTTATGACCTAAACCAAACAACCTTCATATACTAGAATATTTGCAATTGATTAGTTTACGCATTAACATGTATAATAAATAAAAAGAAAAAAAAAAAAGAAGGTATTATCTATGACAAAAATAATGTCATATACATCACAAACATATTTATATTAATCTCAACAATTTTACCCAGTATTTATATAATTAGAATCTGGAAACCATAAAAATCTACCATTAAAAAAAAAAAAAAAATATATAAATGTAAGATTATATATATATAATTCTGATTTCAAGAAATTATATATATAATATATATATAACACAAAATTATATATATATATAATATAATAAACCTAGTATACCAGAGAATATACTATATAAATTATATACCCCTGTTATATTATAGTTTAGTAGTTAATTACCCAAATAATCTGTTTTATATATATAGATTATAGGGCCCACTATATATAAAGGTATTACCATAGGGTAGGTATATACCTATAATTATATAAGGATATTAAAATATAAATATCATAATAAATAGGGTTTATTTATATATAATATAATAAACACTATATATTATTGATATATATTATATTATCACTAATAAAAAATGTTTAACCATCTTTTATTATTATTGTTATATTATTTGTTTTCTAGTCATACACTTTTATTCTTTTTAATTCTATTTTTTGTGAATATTGTTAGTGTTCCTAGATGATTCCCAAAATTAGGTAGAAATAAAAGTGACGCGCACCTGGCACAACTATATAATCAAAAATTACCAATGCCACAATAAAACATTAAAATGCCAGTTTTATCGACGTAATTGAAATAACTACACTATTAATCTATACTGCACTTAAATATTTATACGTTCTAGAAGAGTGGTGTCTTGATATAAACCTGATAATTAAAAATAAAAAAGAATAATAATAAGAACAATAATAATAACTCACCCCCCCCCCCTTATCACACTCACCTGCAATCACACTCCAAAGACACAACCTCAACCACCACTTCACACTCACAGCCCCCGACTAATAAAGAAGAAGATTGTGGAAAACAATTTTTTATCACATACCATTAAATTTACAATATATTACCAGCTCAAATATTACCTAGATAATAAAATCGTGTTCCTTAGCTCCTTCTGTCACATACATATTTTGGCTGCTCTGATAATAAAAACCATAAAACTAAAAATGTTTTATTACGAATGTGTGCCAATTAAAAAAAACACTTAATAAACGTTTGGAAACGCAAGTTAGTAGAATAATTAGGAAAATTTAGTTTTGAGACCTGGAGCAAAACATTGTTCTAAAGGCTCTACATGATATTTCATGACCAGTTGATATGATTCTATTATTTCCTTTAAATATATATATAAAATATTTAATAAACTATAAATTTTATTAAGTACACAGAATATCGGCTTTACTTGGTCACGCCGCCACTTCCCCCCTATCAGAAACAGGACCTGGAGCGCTACTTGGTATCGTGACCAGATTGAGAGATTCATGACCAGATGTACTGATTGATATTTAGTGACATGTGAAATTTATAGAAACTGGGCATAAGAATGATAGCTTCCCACCGAGATGAGTGAAGAGAAAATGTTGTCAGGTCTCTAAATACAATAATTATAGATGTAAAAAAAAAAAAGAGAGCAGTAATACAGACAAACAATTCAATGAATATGCACCGCAGAATATCCAGATGCGATGACTCCAAAAATCATTCATAATCAAAAGTATATTATCAATAGGAGGGAAAATGAGATACGCTGAGGTCATTTCAATGAACTAGTTATTGTGACAATGTAATAAATATATATAAAATTAATAGTTATTGTGCTTATATTTAAATAATAATAGGTTGTATTTAATCAATTATATATTACCCTATTATCCTACAATAACTACACGTATTACCAATTCCAGAATAAAATAAATTAAATTAAAAAGGTTTTTAAAAATAATTTATATACTAGGTAGGGAAGTAATAAGTATAAATAGACATATAGTTATATATAATACTAAATTAATAAAATATTATTTATCCGTTTCTAAGTATTCTTTATAGCTATTTATT
The DNA here is from genome assembly GCA_015478945.1 of Trachelipus rathkii. Lineage (NCBI taxonomy): Eukaryota > Metazoa > Arthropoda > Malacostraca > Isopoda > Trachelipodidae > Trachelipus > Trachelipus rathkii. The sequence continues at coordinate 17,533 of JABUQX010126349.1, read as the reverse complement.
ATAGGTGAATTGTAACAAATATATGAGGGCATAAGGGACGTGTTAAAAAGAAATTCTAAGGGAATATTCTATGACCCCTTCGATGTGAGAACCGCCCCTTTGCAGGGGCACCAGGGGCTCGTGCAAAATAAGGTTCAAAATGGTATAATCTATTAGTTTATAAATTCCATTGAATATTACTAATAGATACTATAATAATAAACTTCTTAGAAGAACACGCTATTATAAAATATAATTATTATTCTTCTTTATATTATATAGTAAATAATATTTTATATTATTTATTTATTAATAATCATCAATATATATATAAATGGTTAAGAACCTCCTAATATAACGGAAATAAATGTGACAAACTAATCTGACATCTATACCAATTTTATAATAAAATAAAATAATAATACTTTTTATATTAATATTTTATACTCATATCCTATGTTAACACACCCTAGTAATAGTATATATACCGGATACTAATATTATATACTAATAAAAAAATATAATAATATATAATAATACCTTATATACCAAAGTACGTAAGAAATTATACTACTCCTCTATATCATAATTAGGTATAGCGTCGGGACTGATGTGACTTGCGACCACTTTAAAGTAAATAACTTCGTCTCTGAGATTATTACAAAAATTCTATGATAAATTGGAAATATTTTTAAACTGGAAATTCATTCAAATTTAAATTTATTTAGCCATAATACAGCACACAACAATAAAAAAATAATGAATAGATAATGATATCTAATTAAAAATTCTTATTATTAATTTCTTTAACTAAAAGCGCTCATTCAGTCTCTGACCTTTGGAGGGTAATCGGCTACCCCAGTCTTGTTTAATTCGCTCTTCTACATATACACAATTTTGCACTTTTACAATCTTTCAAACTATAAGATATGAAATAACTTGTATATATTTTTTTATTCAAACACACATCCAAGTAAAATAAAAAAATAAAAATAATCAATAATATAAAAAAAATAAGAATCAAAAAAATAAGTTGCCGTCCAAAAACAATATCTCCGACTTCAAAATTTTTGACACTTTTGAGAATTCGTATTTATATATAAATTTCATTTTTTGTCTATTAATGTTTCTAAGCGTATAATATAAAGTTAACATAAATAATCTATATTTAAATAATATGAAACTAATAAAATAATGTCCAAATAATACGCAACAATACGCACAAAAACCACCACGGTGTCCCCCAATTCAACCACCCCATATCATCCTTTTAGGAGCCGCGGAGATAATGGCCAAGTTACCGCCGGTTATTTAGGTCATCATAGTACTGTTTGAAGGACAAAAATTTACTTTGCCCACAGTTAAAGTTAAAATACTCGAGTTGCTTCCCATATACACTGAAAAAAAAAATTAAAAATCCATCTACAACTTTTTCATTTTATAACAAAGTTAAAAAACTTCAATTATTTTCAAAGTGTTGATAGACAATTATAGTTTATGAAAGCAATTTTTGGCAAATTCAATACATTTCCAATTACATTTTTAAGCGGATAACAGATTAAAAGGCGCACCAACCAAAAGAGAGAGTTCGATTCCTCATCTGTCAGATTGACAAACTCGGGGGATTCATGAGCAAAAAAAAAAAATTTTTTTTTTAATATCTTATTATAGAAATTCATGGAGTTATGCGCGAAATGCACCCGCTCTAATAAAAGAGTGCGCCTAGCACCACCGCACCAGATGCCTGTTTTCGAATAGGGAATAATAACCTACTATTATACACGGTTATTATAGTAATATATATTATAGTTAATATAGTGATATACATTAGTATAATTATAATTATAAATATAGTAATAAATAAAATAGGTATATAAATTATAATATATAAATCATTAGATATACTATAATATATAATTATTCAGTAGTTATAAATAATTATATTTAGTTATAATTATTTAATAGATAGGTATCTATATATAGTATATTACTAGACCCACTACCAAGGTTAATTCCGGTAGAATAATATATAAATAATATACTGTATTTGGATTTAAATATATAACCTAATATATATCTAGTATTATAAAAATAAATAACTTATATATAAATATATATATATATGAAGATAATCTTAGAGTTATTATATTGTATCTAAAATAAATTAAAAGTTTCAAATATATAAATATATATACTATTAAATAAATTGTGGCCTCTAACTCCCCTCATGCAAGAAATATGCAACCTTGAAATGTTGTACCATTCACAGATAAGGAAACCCTGAGGCATTCCATGCGGATAAATAATCATAATTAAGTTGATCGTATTTGTTCGCCTTTTAAGAATAGCAGTGCTCTCTTATAAGATGATATCTATTTCTGTGTCTTTTATCTTACTAATCAAGATGCACATTTTTCCATCCATATGATAATAAAAGAAAGGTGGATTTGTTGTATGGGTAAAGTGTCATCTCTTGACTCGTGCAAGTGAAGTGTGATTCCCCCCATTTAGTTAATTTTAATTTTTATTAATTCTATGAAACGAAGTCAATGACTAGGTGCATAGGCCAGCCACAGATGGGAATAGTGGGAACAGCTACGATGAGTTTAACCAGTCCAAGGATGTTCCATAATGAAGTAGGATATTAATCGTGTTGTTGGATTGACTGTTGACGCACTCAAATAGATAATGAATGTGTACAGAAAATTAAGGAGGAATAGTTGCATTCATTAACCAAACAAAAAAAAACAATTATAATATGTATTGAAAAATTATTACTTCATAGAACCAATTCAAAGTTTACCAAAATATGAAAAATTCCCTACACAATTTAATTTTAGTTATATTGTATAATTATTTATTTTAAAAATGAGTTGGTAGGGGCAGGTGTGTTTAGTGTCTAACATGCTTGGAAGTCCTCGTCATGCGGATAGGTAAAAAGATATTTGAAGCACTTGCATAGTTCTAGTCCATGAACTTTTATCACTTTATCAACCCTAAAATGAATTTATTCTTCGAATTAAAGCTCTTAAATGGCAAGTCAATGTAGAATGCAAAGCACTAGCACCTATAAAGATGTCAACTAAGCCTCTTACAGAAAAAATCCATCTCTCGCTTCAATCTCTTAAACTTTAATTGCGCAGAATAATTAAATATTTAATACACAGATAAGGGATTCAATTTACACGAAGGAAGAATTTAATGAAATTTTTTTTATATCTCTAAATGTATTAAATTCATATTGTTAGTATTGTGTATATGAAAAAAACATTAACCACAATATAATAATTACTTTATTTTCATATTACATATAACCAAAACAACATACAAGGTTTGCTAATATATGTTTTACAGTCTTCTCATAATATAATTATAACATAGGTTATCAACTTTTCCTCATTTCTCCTGACTTCACAAAATACGTGTGTAATAATGGAACTCATCAGCTATAAATACAACGTTTGAAAGTTCACTGTACATAATGGTATTTTATATACGAGTTCCCATGGACATGAGGAAACAAAAAAAATAAATGCTATGAACCAGTGGTATACATACAAACGATATTAAGGTTTTCTGTTTTATTTTTGCTTTATAAGTTATTAAGATCTCATTACGCTGAATGCTTACATACTAAAAGTATTCAAATTCAAAAATCAAATATGGATCCCCATATTGTTTGACTTAAGTATAAGAAAAGGTAGAAAATTGTTGTTGGTAATTGTTGGTGGTTGAAGGCAACTTAGGACGCATTCATAAATGTTTTTCTATTATCTTTGTTTTCCCAGATTGTGATTCATGATTGCAATGATCTAGATAAGTATAGGAAGAATGCTCATGAGTACAAAAGTATGTCCATGAATGAATTCCGATGTTAATAACTTTTAATTTGAGGAAATTTAGTAATTATGTCTAACCAAAAATAAGTTCTTTATTCAGAGATTAACTAGTATATATATGCTAACGTAACATTTGATTCGAATTCTTCAAACTGTATTTTTGAAATATCAAAGAAAATACAATAGATAATCAATATTTTTCTCTGCTTAGACTCTAGTCCAGTCGTGATTCGTTGATTGGCCTATTATCATTGAAATTTTTGCAGATTTAAGTTAAATATTTTTATTTAAGTATATAATTTAATTTGATGAATTTCACCAATATCATGAGTGAAACTTTCAACTGAACTTGAGTTGTTAAGGTTTTCAGGTAACATAATGGTACTTCGCACTCATATGGTTATGCATGTTTAAATTTTTGCGAAAACCCATTGAAGTTCAGTAAAAAAAATAAATATAGAGGCAGGTAAGGATGTTAAATATCATAACATTTGTATATTATCTATAGATATGAGACTATTATTATAGCGATAATATAATTAAATAATAAAAACTATATATAATTATATATTTATTTATATATAGCATATATATAGTGAACAAACCTACAATTTATCTATATATATGAATATAATAATTAATAACAACTTATATGATATATATATACCTACCTTCTCACCCCTAACCACCCTCGTCAAATGAGAGAATGTGGCATCACTCATTCAGTGACCCCACTGCTAAGATGGACTATTGCCACAGTTTCGTCAGTAATCCTCCAAGGACCTTAATGATACTTTCTATATTTCTGTGCCTTGGAGTTGGCTAAACTGGAAGAGTATAAGGTAAATGCGTGGATGTGTCCTCCAGAACCTGGATTACAGTTAAAGAGGGACACAGTTTGTTGCTTCTTTGTTTTGCTGGATTGTTAAGGTGTACGTAAAATTCAATTTCGGCCATGTAGGCAGTATATTTGTACGGGAATTAGTCTTAGCACAAGTCTGGTTGCTGACATTTTAGCTTATGTGCCAAGGAGATGATTGACTTTGTTCTTTTTAATGAGACTTGAATTCATGAGTGTGCTAGTTGCTGGTGGCAGGGTGGTATTAAGCCCATAGGTTGTTTTTGTGGTATTGATCTCCAGCTCTTAAGTGTTTAATTCTTTCGTATCGAAATTTGTTTGGATTTGTTTGGTTGTATCGTCATGTTATGTATTGGAGTGGGAAGTGAGTATATTCTCCACTTTGAGGAAATGTCTGTTTGTATTTAGTTTATAGAAGAGTCGCTGGCCAGGTGAAGGAGGAGGATTGTTTGAGTCATTGAAATTAGGTAGGGGGCTACAAGAGAGCACAAATAGTTGTCTGCTATGGGGATGTATTGGTTTCTTCACAAAAGGACACCTTTGTTGTTGGCTTTCTGACCTAACACGCTCACAGGCGATTGTGTGTGGTCTAGGTGAAATTTGGTTTTCTTTGTTGCAGTTCCGTTTTCGGGACATAATTATTTGTGTTTCCCAATAGGTTTGTTTGATGTTTCGTACATAGGGTGATAATGATTTCTTAAGAGCTTTGTTTTGTGTCTTAGTTTTTGAGAATTCAGTTCCTCAGATTAATCAAATATTATCTCGTCCAAGTTTCGGAAAAATAACGATCAATATGTTCACACAATAACGGAACTCCTCCATTTCATTGATCAATAAATTCACCAAAAAGAAATCTAAATTTCAACAACTATACTGCATAGTTTACCATTCTTCAAACAAATTTTTGTGTACGAAGATCACACAAGCTGCGTACCCAAATAGCTTCCTTTTTCCTTAACTAATTTTGAGCTCATTCCCCAAAAAACCCTGAGTAACCTATTGCTTCTTGCAATCATCAGACAACACACATACATTCACTATTCACTGCCTCAAAATAACAGTCTCTAATAGTGTGCAAGAAAAATTTCGAAGTTAGAAAAGGCTCCCAGACACACTCTCCTCACAATCCAAATTCATACATGGTTATCAAAAAGGCACTCATCCCGTGGAGGTGTTCTATTATTATTGCGGGCAGATTCCCCTTATCTCATCTTCTTACCCTCTTGACGTTCCCTAGCAGACAGTATGTTTTCTTCCCCCGCCTATTATCCCTGGAATGTGAAGCGTTTAGCCCATCCATGCCCGCTGTCCGAACCCACTTGTTCATTTATCCCCTTGTGTTGCTCTGCTTCTTCACTCCCTCCATACCAGCAAGATCTCGACTGGTGCTACTTTTAGTACTTCCTGTTTGCCTGTACCTCCATATTTAATTCCAAAAACAACCTTCCTTTTTAAGATCCTTCTATCTTTGGCTATATAAGTACAGTTTAACATTTCTCTCTGTTCTTCTTTTGGATGAAATGCTTTAATTCTTTCTATTGCAATCACCTCCCCTTACAATTCAACTACCTCCTTCTGCTTAACATTATTCTGGTGGATTCGCTCATTTTTTAGCAAAAACAATCCTACAATTTATTCTCTTGTTGGCGTGCTCAATTCTTACTACACAGTGAGGCTGAAACATCCGTGCCCAAGCCAAAACCCACAACCAAAAAAAAAAAAAGGCGCAGCTAACGAGACCGATATTTAGTAAAATTTAAACACATACAGAGCTTCCGACGCGCAGCATCGATCCCCCGGGCAAACCTAGTCCGCTGTGAGTGACGGTTTTCAATTTTATTGTTTCCAACAATTTACGCATGTATAATACGCCAAAGTGACCTTATACGCAAAAGAATCTTGCCAGTGGGAACTAACGCTTGCCCCTACACCATGGGACCAGCATGACCGACTTAATTAATACAAAGTCGTGGGGCGACTGCTGAATAACTTACGTCACTTGGAGTCGCTCTTTTTGAGGAACCCAAGAATAAAAGCAAACCCCACAACTGTCTAAACCGCTACTGAGCTGTGAAAAAAAACTACACTATTTATTTTTCTCACCTCCCTCCCCTTTGAATATCTAACCCACTCTTCGCCATCTTCGCGGCAAGCTTATGCACCCCCAAGAAAATCCTCTCTCAACCGGCCCGAGGAACCTCTCTACCCAAGTCCAGGCCCATTAACTGTCCAAACTCCGGTTTTTACTATAAACAACCAAGAATAATCTCGCTGGCATTAGATTCGCCCATTGGCCTTTAACGCAAAAACCCCCACTCAGGCTGATTTTCCAGAGTACACGAGCAGGTCTTCTATGACGGATTTTTTCAACCCACTCTTCATCCTTGGTGAGATATTTCAAACCAACCACAAATCGATCACCATACTTTTCACCCTTCTTTCACCACGGACCGATCTCTATCGATGACACCAACTGTATGATATAGCTTAAATACATCTCACTCCTTTGATGTCAAATAATATGTCTCGTTTATATTCCGGCTGCTTGTGTATAAATAAAGTATCACTCAACACATACCTTTCTCTCCGCAAAGAAATTATCAAAATCAACCTTGCCTATCATTATTCCCAACCTACTTTGTTCCCCACATACCACACATGAAAATCTCACACATACCTTGACCTTTTCCAAACTTAAATTTAACCTATTTACAAATCGGTAAGTATATCAATTCTTCGATAGAACAAAATCATGTATCAGTGAGTCTTCAAGTTACCACAGGTCATCTCATCCGGATTAACTCTACAACTCCTTCTTCTACCCCATCCTCATTTCCTTTAGCAACCTCCCAGCCAAATAACACTACACATTTATCATAGCAATATTGTATAGCCCCATTTTGTTTTCATCTTCGTATTCGACTATACGGAAAAAAAAGGATAATATAAATATATATAATAAAACAAGTATATGAAATTATAAACTTATAACTTATTCGCTTAATTATTATTATTGTTCTTATATTATATATATCATGTATAGGTTTAATATATTTTATACCCACCTACATATAACATATATTAAAGGAGGATGGTACTTAGTTAGGACTTTTCCAAATAGTATAAATAATTATTATATATACGTTATATAATATATATTTATCTTTATTATAAAAACTTATATACGCCATAGTATATAATAAATACTGACAATATATAATATAACTTATTATATTATTTAATTTTTTCTATGTTCCGCATAATATTTTTTGGTCACCCTACTCAATTAATTATATCTAATAGTATATACTAATTATATATATTAGGTTAAATATCTTTAGTAATATTACCACCTACACTATTATAAAATAAAAATAATAATAATAATACTGCTTTATTATTACTCCCTATATAGATAGATAGATATAAAATAATAGTATAAATAAATATATCTTTTACTATGGGTTTTAAGAATTTTTCCACCCCCAATATATATACCTTTATATATATTAGGTATGACTATAAATGTGATAGCATATACAAAATATAATATAATATAAATATTTAATTATTATAGGCTACTATAAACATATATTATATATATACAAATCTATTATTTATATATACTAAATAAATCATAAAATATCATTTATACCCTACCATTTTATACAATAGTCTGTAAATATACTCCTTTACTCACCGAATAATAGATAATATCTATTTACTGCCGGTATTATTATTTTATCAAGGCTGATAAACGGCTTTAAGATAATATAATATTAAATATGGTTTAAACTAGGCCCATCATAATTTCTTAAAAAAAGATTACTAATCTTATTCTCTAATAATTTTATATAGTATATAATAATAATTATTCTAAATTGCATGTTCATTTATCAGATTTCAGCTGACAGTGAATAATAACTTCATCTTATACACTTTCTTGTGTTCAAGTTTATAAACTAAGAAAAAACTCTATCTAAGAGCCTGCTTTGCTTAAAATGTCCATAAGCTATACTTCTAAGGTTTTAAACTACATGTAATTCATCTATACCTCTTCCTCTCTCTCTTCTTATTATCTATATTGCTATCCTGTGGCTTCATTATCTTCATCTTCATATTTTTCATTATATCTCGAGGAGATTACTTCAGGTATGCCTCTTCTCTTCGCTCTTACATTATTATATACCTCTTTTCCTTTTTTTATTATTATCCTTCATTTATACTTATATATATTCCTCATATATACATAATGTATCCTTTTATTTAAACTATATCCTCTTTCCGCTGCAATCAAAGTTTTATCTTAATTACACTCAACAAATCTATTTGTTAAGCTCTTCAGTCACTTCACTTCATTACTCATTTAAATCTCGTCTATGACTTTACCTTATTTTATTATCACTATCTGACTTTTAATCTTTACGCTTATCAGTATCTGTGACATCGAATTGCATTTCTCCTCATTTCTACACTTTAGTGTGTTTATATTCTATTTCATTTATATCATCGAGATCTTCTTATATATCTACTCTCTCAATGTTCTCCAGTCAGCTCCAGCGATTGTTCTTCGGATCACCTCCATGACTTACCTACTCCTCAAGAACCAATCCCCTTCCACACCCGAATTTTACCATACGGTCTATGATTAAGGTTTAGTTCTGTGTTGGGGTAAACCCTGGAAAAGTTTTTAATTATTACTGTATGTACATTTTTATAGTTTAATGACTGCAGCAAAATTTGTTTGTGTTTTAACAAAAATATCTGCAGAAGAAATTAAAAGCAATCCTTTCCAGATTTGAGTGGGAATTCTATTGTATAGAATGTAGCCACACCATGCATCTAAGCATGTGCACGATAGACTTGCCTTTAACTCTGACGGTTTTTTCTAGATTTTATTTCTTTTTCTTTCTTGATGACAATTCATATATTGCCCTGAAAAGTTCTCAGGGTCAGACTGTAGATTATCTGATCATGACTCAAGGCAGGCTTTAAGCAACCAGACGCAGCTCACACAACCTGGGTGCGTCCGAAACTCATCATATTAGTATAAAAAGTAAGTATTCTGAATTACATGTTATATTTGTGGCCTGTTTAATGTTCTGGGCTTTTAAATAATAAAAAATATGTTATTCCCGTAATTTAAAGGATATTTTTAATGTCATTTCCTTCTTTGATTAAAGGTCTTCATTAGAATTTAAACTTGTGGAATTTATGAAATTAATTAGAGCTAAAATCATATCCCTTTTCTTCAGTTTTCGAGTGGAACCAATATCTGCCAGCCAAGTATCATTATGATGATAAATGAGTAATCAAAATCTCGCTCGAGTATCTGTAGAATAAAATTGAAATATACTTTATCAATTATGTTATTATTTCTTATTTATTTTTAGAGAAAAGAAAAAAAAAACGATCTTATTTTTATATTTTTTTTTTTCTTATTATTTTTGTTGTTGTCATACTTCTGACATATAGAACATAATAGATGCACAAGCATAAAAAATTCGTCATTATTAAAACATTCCTTAAGGGCATTGACTGCAAATATAATTAAAATATTCAACACGGTTTGATATATGCTAGGAAAACCTAATTTTCCTAATCTTTACGAGAATATGCTTAAGCACTCTTCTCTTTCTCTGGTTTCATTCAATGGTATGTTCGCGATTCTTAAACAGGAGACCCACCCACACACAAGGGATAAATAGAAGTAACACAAACCATCGCCACGTTACTAGGAAGTACAGAACCCCCTACACAATACAGCGACTAAAACATATAAACCAAACAGCAAAAAGACAAAAAAACAAAACCAAAGGACACCATCATAAAAAAAATTCTTATATCAGAAAAGAGATGTATAACAGAATAGAGCCAAATAAGAGTTAACATTCAATGTTCAAAGATAGTTAATCATTAATAAAATATGCAAGTTCAATTTTCAAATTGTATCTTAATTGGATGTACTAAAACGCAGAGGATAACTATTAACCGGCTTTATCTTATAATTTTTGTATCCAGCCGTTTTGTCTTGTGGCCAGATTTAAGAGAATCGAATTTTTACGTCCACGTTCGTAAAACCTTCGTTTTTATATATGCATATCGTCTGGTCTCCGCTTGACTATGAACTATTTCGACTTTTTTTCACCATATTCTCAGATGATGGTAACTTACTTTTTGAATAGAATGTATATGTCATTCAGTCCCTCCTTTGCCCGCCATTGTCACCCCCAGTGTGTCAGTTTATCACCGTTGATATTTGCTGAACCTATTTTTTTTCCCTTTTTTGATTTTTTCTGCAAAACCTATGATCTTATTTTTCTAAAGCATAGTCCTATTTCCACGAAATATATAAGAAAGCATGTACAACATTTTTTCTTTCCTCCCTTAGATATACCCAGCATTGCTGGGCAACCCCTATTTATCAGCTGCTTTTTCCCTTCTCAAGAAATTGGCGCTCGTCGGCAAACTATGAGGCTATTCTTATTGTGCTCTGTGGTATTCATATTATCAATCTAATACTTTAGCGCATCAATAAGCAAGATTGAAAATTTATGCTGAAAGTTGAATCGCCCTCTTTTTCTATGGCTGATAATTAACTAAAAGGAAAGAAGATAATAGACGCCAAATGAATTTTACACAATGGACTCCTACATAGCCGTTTATATAAATCTACATTGTGTATTTTAGAGCTTTCTTCTTAAACTATGTATAATGTGGGGAACTGGTTTTTGTTTTTATTAAATTTTAATTTCTCTGACAACAATTCGTGCTGTCCTTAGTTTTACAACAACACTTCCACACCTTTGTTTAGATTATCTTTAATTCTAGTTATATCTTTTAATGTTAATATATCCCAAACTTACTCAACACAGTGATCACAATATATATACTATTATATTTCTTTATATATAACTGATCCTTCACTATAATTAACCCATTAATCATGTCTGGCGAATTCATATATAACCATATTCCACCCAGAAACACAGCCTACTAAATATTTATATTATATAATGTATTTTACCCAAATATAATATAACCACCCCCTCACTAGTCATATTATATTAATACAATCTTATCATCTCAAAATAGTATTATGTTGTAGTATATAGTATAAATATAAAATTATACGGGGTGCCAATATATACCTAATATATATAATATAATACCTAAGGTATATATATATAATATTATTGATACTCCCACCAGAGTTAGAAGTAAACTGAAACCAAATCATACAACTAAAATGAAAAGTTGAGAGAGAGTTTTGATCTTATTTGTAAGGTCAGTTTCAGAAATCAGTCAAACTATCAGTCAAACAATGCCAGCAGGCAAAAGCTAAATCATCTTTGTAAGTTCTATTAAAACTCTTTAAACTACGTAAGTAAATAACTAATAGACTGAATCACACAAGCGCATTCATAGCAAACTCTATTTCACAACTGATATCACTAAGAACAATGTTATCTATATCAAGGTCATTGCAAAAGTATAATGAATCATGTTCTTATTTAAATATGTTTTAGATTATTGTATAAATAGCAGGAAAAGAAATCGGCTAAACGTTTAAGAACCAACAACGAAGATTAAGAAAAGATAAAATCAAATGATTCTACTCTAATTGATGCAATGAATTTTGCATTGTCATTAACATTGTGTTGATGAGCAAAGAGTCCGAGGACAACAATAAAGTCGACATAGCAGCTGATTTAATTTATATTTTATTGAAAGAAAGAGCACAGAATCTAATCCTCTCCACCCTTTGATATTTTAGGAAAATATCGCAAATGAATTAAATTTATAGGAATTATCGAAGTTTTCTTCCTAGTAGAGTCTAGAGATGAAAAGAATTGCAAACTTCATAGTGAAATTGATGGCAAAGTTCTGTTTATAAAATATTATAAAAGCTCTTTTAACATCTATTCCTTAATGGGTGGATATTGGGGATACCTATTAATGGAATGCATAAAAGAAGAGTTGTCGTTCCGCATCATGGTACACAGAGTTAAAATGCTGTAAAAATGTCTTCTTCCAACGCTTCTTCTTCCTATTCGTATTTCGTATTTACAGAAATTTTATCGGATTAGAATTGATGAATATCTCAAATCTTTAATTAAATATGATTTTGTCATAAGTTTTTAAACTTTTAAATAATTTTAGACACAATTTCGAAGTTACGCATTCAAGCGGATATAAAAATAGAAGATTCGCTTTGTTTCAGTTCATTTCGACCACTGATCTGAACTGGAAAATAGATTTCCTCAATTAGTGGAATTCATGCTCAAAGTCCCGTCTTACCTTTACATCAAATGAAATTAATATCGAATTACATATATATATAGTTACTTCATATATATACTATATATATATAATATATATTATAATATATATATATAAATATATTATATATAAATATATATATATTATATAATATATATATATATACTATATTATATATATACTATTATATATTATATTAATGCTTTTCATCAACGATCTTTTTTCGCTGCACTTCTAACTCTGCTCACTCTCATGCCGATGATTCAACTCTCCATTCTTCACTCATTTCAAATGTGCTCCCTCGTTTTTATCTAGAGTTACCTCTAGTGTGACAGCTTTCCGATTCAATTCTTCCTGATCTCGTCGGGAATTTCTCAGTGGGGTAATCTTAATCTTGTGAAGTTCAACTTTTTAAAAACTCAACTTCTTCATTCATATCTCCCTCTCTAAACACGTCCCAACTTTCCTATTCCTTCGACCGCTCCTAATGTCTCACCTGTAAAACAACATAAACATTCTTCGGACTAAACATAAAAAGTAAAGTGTTTGGAGACCTCAATGCATTCACATCGGTCCTGTAAAATCGGCCGCAAAGAGTTGGGAATTCTGATCAGACTTGCGGTGATTTTTTTTCTTCGGCCTGATACTATAGTTAATATAAAGACGGTTCTACTATTAGCCCCTGTATGGAATACCTGTTTTCTCTACATTTGGGCTGGATTCCAAGGTTCCATCTTCTTTTGGATAGGTTGAGCGATAGGTTAATGAGACTTATAAACTGTTCACAACTTTTCTGACTCCCTTGACCCTTTTTCTCTTCTCTGTGACGTGACACTGGCTGGTGCTTTTCCTCTTTTCTATAGGTATTACAAGGCAGTTTGCTCGAAAACTGATCTCTTGCATTCTCCCAGACACTGCGTATGTAACCCCTCGTAATACAAGAGGTGCCTTACCTCACGATGAATATGTGTGTATTATTGAATGACTCCAGGATTGATCAATGTGATAAACTTTTCTTTTCAGCCACATTTGTTTTGTGAATTCTGTGCTTGCTTCAATCTAATATCTTTCTCATCCTAAATTTGTTATTAAATTTGTAGCAGTCTCTCATTTATCATATACCTCATCAATCAATATTTCATACAACAGTCTGTCCATAAACCTCATCTGTTCTCAGAGTTGGCTTGATCGGGTCTAAAGAGGTTGGTACTGAGGTGGGCTACTCTGAATCCACTATCAATAGTTGTTTTTGTTTTTCTTTTTCGTTCAATTTTTAGTATTTTTTTCCTTTTCCCTCATCCTTATTGAACAATAAAATAGACAGCCTGTCCGTGTTAGTTCGTGGTATTTATCGCTCACCATCCCCCCTTAAACTCACTTAGCTATTTATATATTTATAATTGCTGATTAGTGATAATTGCCCTAAGGCTACCTAATAAACTTACCTCCCCACCTATCTAAATAAATTAAATTAAGTACATTGAGTTAGGTGACATATCTAAATCATATTAATGATAGCACTTATCATATACTAGAGCATACCAATATATACAGTAATATACATACTAAGGTAAGGACCTAAGTAGGAATTAATATATTATAAATGCCATTTTAACTGAGTAATGGTTACCATATTAGGATAATATGATTATATGTTTAAATGTCATGTTATAGTTTTACAAATAATAATATTATTATAGGAATTCAATATCGCAATAATAATAACTATATTATATATAATATATAGTTAATTTAGTTTAATTAAGTAGTTATATAATAGTAGGCAAGTAGTAGTAGTAGTTAGTAGGTAGGTGTCTTCGAATAAGAAGATAATTAAACTGATACGAGATTTGTCAGTGTCTTCCTTGTTAGGTTGTGATGATTAAGCTATGATGAATATGACTATAAACCTAATTCTTTGAAAGTTCCGTTAGAAGAGCTATTTCATTGATTATCTAAATATTGAAGCGAGCATGAAAGATACGAAAGAAGAAACATACTGAACACAATTGCTTCCATGTAACATATTAGCATAGTCTTGGTACTCCATTCTCCTTGCATGAACGGAACAGCGCAGGCATAAAGTGCTCAAACGAGCAGGTTCATATAGATATAGGTAGTCCGGAAGTTCGATAAACGCTCGCCACCAACGCCAACCTGGAATCTATTGGCACGCGTCATAACTCGACATGATAAGGAATATAGCAAAGAAGCAGAGACTGGAATACCGTGCACTATCGTGCGAGATACCAGAGAATAATCTGTAAACTTGCGAACGATCCAGACGATACATCCTACCAAAAAGCGCCGTGGCGCACCCATCCGTCAGAATTGTCTTCAAGGTCGTAATACATGTAGAGCGCATTCATCCTGATCCGTCGACAATGATCATCTTCTTACTAGCTGAACATATGACTGTCACTATTGAGAGAGAGGGGTCGCGGACACCGCGACGATCTCATTAGGTATCTAGCAGTGTACTATATTCAGGCTATTCTCTGTACATAGTCGCTTTGAACCTCCGGAACACTGCATACCATAACCTCTACGAGAAGAACGGTTATTCTCGCTACCCACTTTACTTCTCAAATCAAGTTAGTATCGAATCCGGAACCTCTGAGGAGAGAACTCTTTAAATTATATTGTGTAACATCCTTTTCCATATTTTTGTACTTAGGCAAAGGTGTAATACATACGTATTTGTCCAACGTAGTGATGTTCTCATACTCTCTCAATATTACGTTTGACTTTCTTTTATACGTCCAGTGCTGATTAGGTACATCTCTTTAAAGTATAAGATACTGTGTCACGTACGTTAAACAGCATTCCTAACTATATAATCATTGAATATATGTATTACTGATACTGGGTGCTGTAAAATCTCATATGTTTAAAGTGAGCTGAAATCATAACCATTATATAATAACCTTCATCTAGGTAGTATGATAACTCTATATATATATACTGTTGATTAGCTGTTATGGAGTGGAGTAATTTCTAGCATTCGGCTAATTACATTAAGAGTAATTCGTGTTTTTTTTTTTACTCGAGGAGCTAAGTCCTGATGGGGAGACCTTATTAGGTAAACCTATATACTTTGATGCTTAGAGTCGGGTCAGGTCTACACTACAATTGACGAGATGTATTATATAGGTTATAGTAATATAATGATGTAACTTATTATTCATTTCTCCAGCTCAATAGAATGAGAGCACCTTACCCTACTAATACTATACCATTCGCAATGTAAGATGACTATTTCTCACTGGGGCTACCTAGTCTCAAATTGCTAGTTTTTTCCAAAATACATAGATGGACGAAGGATATTGTCATTATATTGTAAGTTAACTCTTGCAATCTACTAAATCTTTGCGCAGGCTGTCTGACCTAAGCCCGAGATAAATTCAACGCCAAAATGAACTTACTATAATTACTCATAGAGAAAAAAGTAATTAATATTAACTAACTACATGTATAGGATTAGTTCTCTCGAGCGTCAATTCCGATAATCCGTTTTGGCAAAGCACGATAGATAAATGCACCTGGTGAAGCAGAGAATTGAGAGCACAATTCGTAAATGGTAATCTCTCAAGAACTGTCGCGACATTCCAAATGAACTGCATCTATAAACGATGATCGGTTTATCGCAACTACCAAGTTGGTCTCAGCTCTAGTTTGGTGTATTTCAGTCTGATGTAGTTTTGATAATCGGCGAAAAAATTAACTCTAGTGACAAATATTATTACTGGTTAAACCGACATATTTGTAGTTCTATCTATTGATTATTTATAGAAAAATCTATTTTTTGTTGTTGTCTTTTTTTATTGTTTTCTAATAAATAAAGGTTCCTCGAGTTCAGTTGTTTATAGATAATTATATCTCTTATAGTTCTGTTTAGCATACCATTTAGTTAAATCTTTGACAGTACACAGCGACAAATAAATAATCCAATAAGGTTACGAATTATTTACCTTCCGTAAACATTAATTTTGATTACCTACTCCTCACCTATTAAATTCTTTTACATAACCTATTATTATAAGCACTAATAAAGGTCCAAATTTTGATATCTAATCATGTAAAATAGAAACATTTTGGTTTTACTATATTTAATTATATTTATAATTTTTTATAATTTTACAAATTAACTTTCTAGATCTTTTACTCATCTGCTAATCTCCTTATAACTTAATATTAGATATTTTCCTTAGTATCCCTATATTACCAATACATGAAAAAACTTTAAAAAGCTCTAATAAATAGTGAAACTTATAATCTACATAAGGTACGAATACTATATATTAATAGTTAGTATCTAATCCCATTTATTCTATTAACTGTGAAATTAATGTGTGAGCTATAGACTGGACACACATTGAAATTTATATATATATTAATAATTTATAATATATATTATATAATATTCTATATATTAAATATACTATTAATAATAATATAATATAGTATATATATATAATATATATATATATATATATATATATTACTACATATATATTAGAATAATAATAATTTAATGGCAGTTCTGATGGGGTGAATAGTACAATTTTAATGA
>JABUQX010126348.1:10000-11810 GCA_015478945.1 Trachelipus rathkii | reverse complement strand
GTGTACTTCGTTCAATCAAATTTGGGTGTTTAACCGTTTCGCATTATCATTAGAAACGCTTTCATGCGTTTTCGTGCGCCCTTCAATATATATATATATATATATAGGTATATATATATATATATATATATATATATATATATATATATATATATATATATATATATATATATATATATATATATATATATATATATGATATATATATATATATATATATATATATATCAAACATCCGCATCCGCGGATATTAAAATCAAACATCCGCATCCGCATCCGCATCCGCGGATGCGAAAAAAATGACATCTGCTGCATCACTAATATATATATATATATATATATATATATATATATATATATATATATATATATATTTATAAATAGATATTAATATATATATAATATATATAATAATTCAATTAAATAAATAATTTTGAAAAGAGATTTCGGAAAATATTTGATTTTCTTGAAGATATTTACTTTAAATAAATAAATACATTAATATTTTAACAATTATATTTATTTCCTTTTCCGAATTCGTTTGATATATCAAATTTCGAATATTTTTATGTTAAAAACTCGAAAAAATTATAATTTGGCCTCAATTTTAATTTGAAATCATAGTAAATATAAAAAAAAAATTGATTATATTTAGGTATGTTTATACATTTTGCATCAATTTATAAAAAAAAGAGTAATGGAATTAAAATATATTTTTTTATTTTGTTTGATTTAACCCTCTATTATTTAGTGTAAATTTACAGTTAACCCCGGTAGAAAACCCCGGTTTTTCCTGATTTTTGGCCGGGACCGGGACCGGGGCCGGGGCCGGGGCCCCGGTCGGTTCCTACCACAGCGCTCAGAAAAACTAATTCCCTTATGGCTTATAGTTCCTATGGTTCCCCTTATCTCTCTTACCCTTAGATAAGGGTATTATTATTTATTGCTCTCCTCCAATCCCTTCGAACTATACCCTCTATAAACGCTTTGTTACACAACTTTCAAATCCGTTCAATAACCATCTCGTCTCCATCTCCATTGTTGATCATTTGACCAGTAATTCCATCAATACCTGCAGATTTACCTTTTTCAACTTTCTCACTCTTCCCATTACCTCCTTCTTATTAATTACATCATCCCCAAAATACCTATTTCTTCTTGCACCCTCAAACCCACACACACTCACTATCGCCTCTTCATTACTGCCGATGTTATGCAGATTTTTGAAGTGTTCTCTCCACACTCTTCTTACATCCATTTCATTAGTTACGAAAGCTTCATCCCTATTTATTATTATATCCAAATTCTCTTTACTTCTTGTTTATAACCTTTCGCTCTTCTTTCCAGAAAAGCTTCTAATTCCCTTGTAAGTCCACATTCATCCTCCTTCCAAACTGTTCATTTACCTAATTATTCATCCTACGTTTTTAACTTTTAGCCTCTCTTTTTTCCTCCTTGTATAAATCCAAATACCTTTCTTTTGAGGCCTCATCATTGGCTTTTAGCACATTCAACCACGCCTCTTTTTTTACTTTTAATTGCCTGCATCGCTTCTTCATGTAACCACCCGCTGCTAACAACATTCTCACTTCCTAA
This sequence comes from Trachelipus rathkii, assembly GCA_015478945.1. Lineage (NCBI taxonomy): Eukaryota > Metazoa > Arthropoda > Malacostraca > Isopoda > Trachelipodidae > Trachelipus > Trachelipus rathkii. The sequence continues at coordinate 10,214 of JABUQX010126348.1, read as the reverse complement.
TTTAGCACATCCACATACTTCTCTTGCACTACTAATAAAGGTTTCCTTCATTTTATTCAGTTTCATCTTATTCACAATCAGCAGATTTATTTTCAAGCGTGTTTTTAAATACTTTTTCTTATTACCTTGTTCACTTAACATCTCATTCTTAATTCATCCCACTTCATTCCTTATCTCCTTCCTCTCTATCCAAATCCCACTAACTTTTAGTGTT
>JABUQX010126348.1:0-7500 GCA_015478945.1 Trachelipus rathkii | reverse complement strand
CAAGGTTTTGGGGCTCAGCACCCCTATATAATTGTTAATATAAATTTTACATATTCAGAATTTATAGTATTATTTAATTTATTAATTTTTTTATAATAGTAGTAGCAGTAGTAGTAGTAGTAATAGTAGTAGTAGTAGCAGTAGCAACTGTATTGCTAGTAGTAGTAGTAGTAGTAGTAGTAGTAGTAGTAGTAGTAAAATAAAACATGCGCGAGCGTTGCCGTGTAACAACTTACTCGCGCCAAGCGCGAGTAAGTTGTTACATGGGAACAATCGCGCACATTTTAAATGTTTTTTTATAATAATTTGAAATATTTTTATAATAATACTAATATAATAAAAATAAAAGCTTAAAATTTATTATAAATTCTTAATTTTTTATACTTTTCGTGAAGCTCAAAATTAATTATGGTAACATCTTTTCTTATAACTAAAATGAAACCAAATGTCGAAAACTAAGAGACAAAAATGGCATGTTTAAAATTAATAGTATATAGATAACAATCAGAGCTGCGGAACCGGCTAATTTTTTCCAGCTCCGACTCCGGCTCCGGCTCCATCATTTTAAAATTACCCGGCTCCGGCTCTCGGCTCCTTTCTTTGTTTAAGCTGGTCCACTCCGGCTCCGGCTCCTTGCTATAAATCCTTCTACATTTACACTTATGGAATCATTAATTCTGCTACAAAATTTTTATGGTATGATGAAATTGAACGTTTTTTGGTAACATCCTTATTAACTTAGAATTAAAAACTTTGAAAATACTTTAAAGAAAATAAAGATTTTTACAAGAAATACAGAAAAAAAAATTCACTTTCGTCCTATATTTTAATATAATTCCTCTTTGAACGATGAAACTGCATTGTTCAATTTTATGTAATATAATTTCATTAAAAAGTTTTTTTTTTTTTTTTTTTTTTTTTTTTTTTTTTTTTTTTTTTTTTTTTTTTTTTTTTTTTTTTTTTAACGGAAAAATTATATTTCAGTTTCATCCTAAAGTTTAAAATAATTTCCTTCTTTAAAATATTAGCTGCTTGAAAACATAACTGTAATCCAAATTTTTCTTTTGAAAACACGTATTTTAGTTAAACAAAAAAAATCAAAAATTATAATTCACTTTCTTCCTAAATCTTTAAATTAATTTCTCTTTTGAACTCCTGAGCATATTTAATATTAAATTTAATTCAAACAACAATTGTTTCTTAAAAATTTAAACTTCTTGAATAAACATCCTCCTTTAACGATATCCTTAGATCAGATTTTATTATTTTTAACGCAGAAAATAATATCTTAACATTCACTTAACTAGGGGCAAAGCTGTAATTGCGTAAGCCATATCTTGCAAAATTTTAGTATAGCTAGGGAGCGCCTCTTTAACTGCTAACTTTGATTTCCGGTCGATTTTCATTACTTCATCTAATGTCTTAGGGATCTACTTTGTATTTTTCTAGAGGATTTTTGGTATGAAGGTCTTTTTTACTTGGAATAGATTTCTTTTTTCAAGCGCCTTTCTGCATGATCCAGTTGGCCCAATTGTTTGTCAAATTTTACTTCTTCATCTGACAAGATGCCACAAATGAGGATTCCTGAAACTGCTGAACTATCTGACTTTGACCAAGATTTCTGTTCGATAGTGTTGTTTATTTTAAGTCAAAGTTCGCAAAGAGCATTAAATATCAGATCTTCAGATCTGAGAAAGATTCTGAACTGTGGATTAACAAAGATGGCCAATAAAAAATATTTTGTTTTCCAGTTAACATCTCTTCCTTCTATCCATGCGAATTTTTTTCTTCATGTCCATTTGCTAAAATCCACTTCTTCTATAAAAAAATTTTCCTGCAGTCCAGTCTTCTGATTGAATATTTTTTTTTGTTGTTAAAAGTACATGGGTGTTTTAATAACTTCTTTGAGAGTTTCGATTTGTTCCCACTTATTATCGGGAAGAGAAAATTCTGGAGTACAGGCAGCCATCATACTAATAAAGTCTTAGTGAAGAAGCTCCCGAGCAAATAAGACATAGTACTTCCCCATTCTGTCTCTTCTATCTGAGATTGGCCACTTTTCCAGGCTTGCTTGATTTAGAACTTCCATTAATTTTTGGTACGTTGTGCTGCTTTGCTATTTGTCTCGCCTTGCGTTATAAGATTCCTGGTAGAGGTATTGTGAGCCCATCGCGAACTGCTAACTCTAAAGTATGAACTCCACACCTCATATGTGCAATGTTAGCGTCATGGAACATAGTCTCCTTCATTGTTTTATTCAATTCATTCTGAAAACAACTCATTTACTTCTTGCGTTTTGACGTTTCCAATAAAAATCAAGGATCACATTTACCAGCTTCCTGTTCCTCATCCTCATTGTAATTATTTAATTAAATTTACATATATTATATATTAGTATACTATATATATATATATTATATATAATATATACTATCATATATATATATATATACATATATATATAATATATATATACTATATATATATATTTCCCATCACTCACGGCAGAGCCCTATTCAAGAAGGGAGTATTATGCGCCCCTAAAGTTCATCTAACCCAAATTACGCAGATGAGCACAGACGCAAACCTCTTAAAGTGAAAGGAGATAAATTCAGCAGGAAACACAAGAAGATTGGAAGAGGAAATTCCGTACAGAGAGTAGTTGGTTTGCAGGAAGGAAGAAGCACCGTAGAAAACTAGCCTGGAGTTATTAATATCAACACAAAACTCATGTACCAACACATCACCCCTTGTGCTTAGAGAGCTTCGCAAAGATGGTGGTGCGCGAGTGGTAAGTTCCTCGAGCAATTTGCCGCTGGGTAGCCTTTAGCGAGGGAGATAGCACCAACGATCGCGCCAGCAAAAGATAGAGGGTCTAGTAACTGGAAAGGATACAGAACAGATTATAAGCCTTTTGGCTTTTGACTCGACTCTATCCAGAAACCGGGTGAAATCAGTGTCCACCAGATATGAGAACAGTACTCCATACAAGGGCGGATGAGACCCTTGTATAGTTGGAGTAACTGAGAAGAGGAAAAACAGTCTCGCAGCCTAAACAGAACACCCATTTTCTTTGAGGCCACCCTATCAACCGTTGTGATGTGAAGTTTCCAAGACGTTTTTTGTTTATGTTTCCGAGTCAGGGTTGTGTAATAATTGTTCAGCGGAGAGACGAAAAGTATATCGTCAGAAGAGATAGGGAAAGTTAGAAGGTCTCATAGAAGAGGGAGATTTGTAGAAGTCTGGGTTTTCAAAGAAATGAATTTCACAAGGTTAAGACGACCCCACTCGGAAATTATACCCAGATCAGCGAGAATAGAGTCTTAAAGATTAAGACGAGAAATAATTCTTAGAAGTTAAAAAGGAGGGAGCAGAATTGAATGAGTTCTTCCGAAGTTGATGCAAGGTTCAAGTCATCGGCTTAATGAGTGGTAGATTCAGAGGCAGGTGAGAAGATCTATTAATGAAAAGCAGGAATATAGTAGGAGATAAGAGAATCCAGAACCCTGAGGTGAACACCACTATTGACAGTAAAAGAGAAGTCACCCCATCAACAACAGCCGATATTAAGCGATTTTGAAAGAAATCTAGACCTAAGTAAGCAAAGAGAAGAGGAAACCCAATAGGAGGGGAGTTCTTGGAGAGCAAGTGCCGGCGTGCCATACCTGATTCAAATGCTCTTGGGCTATTGTCAACTCCAACCACGCAAGTCTCCCCATATTTCCTAAGGCGGAAAACCATAAATCTATTAGATAGGAAATTATATCGCCAGTAGACTTCGAGCTCCCAAAGCCGTACTGGTGATAGGAAAGAAAGGAGATGAGATTCCAGATGGTCTAAGAAGTGAAAGTTTTGAGAAGGTTTCAAAGATCTTTGGAAGAATACACAGAATACAAATGAGATCTATAGGGCGATAGTCTGAAGGATCAGAGCGACTTCCTTTTTTTTCGGAATAGAGTTGGACCATGTGCGTCTTCCAGTAATGGAACTATAACATTTATCTGAGGCATAGAGAATATAGTCTGGTAAAGAGGGGCTGGGGTCACATTGGAGGCACAATTTCCTCAAAACTCAGGGATTAACCGACCATTAGGGCCACCCTCCTTCCTAACAGTTCATTTGGATTTCCAGCGAAGCCCATTGCACCCCAAGCAAATGTATCCACAGACAAAACATAGGGACACCTGAGAGGAAAAACTAGGAGGAAGAGGAATGTAAGAATCGCCCATGGTTGAGCTGGAGCGAAAATTTTAAAAGGCCGAAGGAGATTTGGCATTTTTCAGTTGGAGAATTAGCATCAGAAAACCACAGATACGAAAGAAGAGGAGGAAAGGCATGACTTTACAAAGAAGGTTTAAAGTTAAGAAATGTTTATGCAAGTGACCAGAAGAAGAAGTTGCGTAGGGAGGACCAAAGAGGTCATACGCACTTTTCGTTTACTGCAAAGCCTGCTTTGCTCGTCGAAAAGAGAATCCCTGCAACGATTCCTGAGCTGAATGAATATTAGGAGGATAGGGAACGTAGCATTTTATCAACACCCGGCATACGCCAGTGTCTCTGTCTGAAACGGCCGGAGAACAAGCACGGAATCGAACACTATTGGATTTGGAGGAAGAAAGATATATATTATATATTAATATATATATATATATATACTATATTAGTATATAATATATATATATATATATATATATATACTAATATATATATATATATATATATATATAAATATATATTATTAATATAACTTAAACCCCGAATCATTTCCCTGTTTTGCTATTGAAGATCTCCCATAGCTTAAAGCTAGTCAAAAGTAGATATTCCCTTTAGTTTGTCTTCTTTTCCTCCCCAAGAGAATTACTCGGTTGACATACCTGCCTCTTTTAAGGAAACCGCTATCAAAGTGTACAGAGCAATATATATATATTATAATACAATATATATATATTATATTATATATTATATATATATATTATTTATATATAATTATATATAGTAATGATATATATAATATATAATATATATAAATATGTATAAAATTTTCTTATTTATTTTTCTTATTTTAATTTTGCGGAGGTAAAAAATTAATGTTTGTTTAAAATAATAATAATAATAAAATTAATAATAACTAATAATAATAATAATAATAATAATAATTAATAATAATAATAATAATAATATAATAATAATAACTAATAATAATAATAATCAATAATTAATAATTAATAATAATATTAATAAATAAAAATAATAATAATATAATTAATAGCAATAATATAATAATGATAATAATAATAATAATAATGATAATAATAATAAATATAAAAAATAATAATTTTCTTAAATAACTCTTCATAGTTAAATCAAACTTAATTTGAAAATATTATGCCAAAATTATCAAACTTAAAATTGAAACACTAATATAATTTCGGCCTCACTTGATGCTAGGAGTTCTCTGTTCACAAATATGTAATTGGTTTTTAAAAACATTTGACCATTAAATTATAACGAAGGTAATCACTCAAATAAGCCAAGCCCCACCAGAAATATCAGAACAACATAATGATCCCAATCTTTTATTAATTCTGTCTGTACTCAAACACCCGTTTAAGTATTTAAAGAAAACAATATAACGTTACAAACCGATGGAGTTCAATGAGCTCAACATCGTTGGACGTAACATTTGCGGACTTCTATATGTCTTTGAAAACAAAATCCTTCGTGAAACAAACAAAACTTTAACCCAGTATTTACATAAAACAGTCGCGCACCCTCACTATCCTTTAGGAACATAGTATTCATATACATCCAGTTCATCAATTACGAATTCAAGAGTTGTCATGCTTAAAATTTACATACGAAGCTTAGGTTATAATGCTATCTGTTTTTTAGACACCAAAATCAATGTTAATTTTGTGTTTTTCACATTATAGGCAAACATGTTTCAAACCCACTGATAATGGTCTGATATATGAACTAATGGATATAAATTCACCATACTATTTACAAATATCTATTCGGTAACAAAGCTTTTGTTACAGAGCATACACCTTACTGTTCAACTTGGAAACTTTGATGAAGGAAATTATGCCGCATTAAGTTCAAAAAGTTTATTCAAACTGTGATTACCCAAAACTATTCAGTTGAAAATTTAATAATAAAACCATTAACAAAATTAAAATAATAAAGAAAGTAAAAATAATCAGAAAAAATTCGATTAAATTTCATTTTTTCAAACTTCCACTGCTAAAATAGACTTCAATAGAGAAAAAGAAGAGTGCCTTCTGCCAATATTTTGAACTCTCACTCAAACACTTAAAAGATAACTCTCAAAAATTAAAGTCAGGACTATACCATAACGCAAACCCAACTGTCATCTTTTCTTATTAGCACAAGAGATGCTTGCCCGACAACCATCAGGTTGTGTACCAACTTAACTGCCCTGAGTCAGATTGTACGTCGACACATATATTGGTTACACGACGAATAGATTGTCGGACAGGGCATATCAACATCTCTATAGTCCCAGCAAAATCTTTGAGCATTCCAACACGGCACATGGTCATTCAACTATAGGTAAATACTTTCTGAAACACTTCACAAATATTTATACGGATCGGTGTGAAGTCCAGAAACCTTAAAATTGCGGAGACGCTTCTACATTTCAAAAACAACACAACCAGAAATTTAATATTGTCATACCGTGTTATTATCAGTCAGACTCAATATCATTTTTTTTAATTATTATATATCAATTTAAAGACTCATTCGCTTACAAGAAATAATTCTCTGAAGATAGTCTCAAGTATAGAGACGAAACGCGTCAGAAAATCTATGTAAATATATCTTCTCCTGTAAATTATTTTCAAAGATTATTTTGAAGAAATTAAATTATGTACAAAAATAAATATTTAGAACATTGTAAAAAAAAAAAAAACTTTTATAAAATAATAATAATAATAATAATAAAAGGCATGTGTTTGAAGTCATACTGTCATATGATAGTAATAATGAAACGAAATGCAATTATCTCCTGACAATATTATTTAATATTATTATATTATGTAATTATTATTATTATTATTATTTATTTATTATTTATTATTATTATTCATTATTATTATTATTATTATATTTATTATCTATTATTTATTATTATTATTATTATTATTATTATTATTATTATTATTATTATTATTATTATTATTATTATTATTATTATTATTATTATTATTATTATTATTTATTATATTCATTATATATTATATATTATTATTATTAATTATTATTATTTATTATTAATTATTATATTATTATTATTCATTATATATTATTATTTTATTTATTTATTATTATATATTATTATTATTATTTTATTATTATTATTATATATTATATTATCTATTATTATTATTATATTATTATTATTATTATATATTAATTATTATTTATTATTATTTATTATTCATTATTATTATTATTATTTATTAATTATTTTAG
>JABUQX010126347.1:20000-21399 GCA_015478945.1 Trachelipus rathkii | reverse complement strand
ATATATATATATATATATATTATATATACTATATGTATATATATATATATATAAATAATAGTATATATATATAATAGTCAATTGCCGATGGTCAGTTTCAGATCGAATCTAAATTATATACATTAACAACTTGACTCAGAGATCCACTATTCCTGTTGGGAAAGAAGTTTACCAAGAATATTTTTTCCAATATAAGAAACGTTCTTTGGTAATTTGCTTATCACATTCTGAGCACATTCCTCAACCAAACCTTATGGAGAAGTTCCAAACTGCCAGGCGTAAGATGATATTGAAAACGTATGATTCTATTAATATTATTAATACTTTAATTATTTTATTAACAATTAATAAAATATTTTTCTTTTTCGGCATTAATATATATATATATTATATAATATATATATAATATATATATATAATATATATATATATATATACTATATAGTACTATATATATATATTAATATATATATACTATAATTATATATAATATAAATATATATATATATGTATATATAATATATAATAATATATATATATATATAATATATATATATATATATATATATAATATACTATATATATATATATAATATATATATATATATTATATATATATATGGTTCATTTGACATGAATTTCAGATCGACTATAATTTATAATTAACAGCTCTGACACTGATCCACAACCTTGTTTTAAAGAAGTTACCAAGAATATTCATAGAATGTTCAAAAAATTTCAATACAAGAACGTTCTTTGGTAGTTTGCTTATCACATTCAGCACATTTCCACACCAACCCATATGAATTATGCTTATATACTAAGCATTCTAAGAATATCAATATCCCGGGATGTGTGTAACATTTGAACTAGTATGGAACATGCTGAGCATATCATGTGCTATGTGGGAATAATAATATGTATATATTATTATTAAGTATATATTAATATATAAGATATATATATAATAGTATAATAATAATAATCATATATATATATTCAAAATCAATATTCGCAGAATTCGTATTTACTAGTTTCTAATTTAGGATCTTCCAATTTTCTGCCTTGTCGTCTCAATCCTCTTGCCAATCTAAAACTAAATTCATGTTCTGTCTGTTTATCTCCTTACGCTACTTATTATCCTAAATTCTTCTATTATCTAAACTTCAAAATAGAGAATATGTTCACTTTCATCTTTTCAATGAGTTCATTATTTTCGGTAATTTTAATGTTCACTGCTCTGATTTTCGTCTAGTTTTCAATCTCCATGTTGTGAACTCATCTACGATTTCCCTATCCATAATAACATTGAGCTGATGGTTTATCTTTCTACATTTGTCGCTGATCGTGTTTGGAACTAACCCAAAATACTAGACCTATTAATTTTTTTTTTGCAAAG
>JABUQX010126347.1:5000-7500 GCA_015478945.1 Trachelipus rathkii | reverse complement strand
TATATAGATATGACCGTCAAAATTGGAGGAAACTGGTTAAAAATTATGCTTTTTTTTTTTTTGAAATGAGCATCTGGTCAGACTATTGCAACAAAGAATATTGGGTCATGTTAATTTTTTCTTACGTTCTTTGGTGGTTTTGTTAATAATGAAAAAGTAAAATTACCCTATGGAAAGAAAAATTAAGGTATTCAATATTACCTAGAATTATTGGTGAGCTCATAAAATTTTTAATTCTTTTGCCTTTTTAATTTATTTGTAATTTAAGTTTTTTTAAACAATTTTATTTAATTTATAACTGATTGATGCGAAAAGAAAATGTTAGTGATTGTTCTTCAAATTTTAATTCTTGTTATTTTTTTTTCTTATGTAATTAATTACATGACATTAAGAAAGAGGAATTAAATATTGTCAACCAGGTTGTTAAATTAAAACGAATAAACTACTGCGGGAGATAATCATAAATCTTATGTATTAATTGGAAAATTAATGACCCTAGGGTAGGTACGTTAGGTAACGTTATGATTAAGTCAGTTAGGTTTGGTTAAGGTAGGTTAGTTAGGTTAGGTAAGGTTAGTTTAGGTTAGAGTGTACGGTTAGGTTAGGTTAGTTAGGTTAGTTAGGTTAGTTAGGTTAGGTTAGGGTTATGGTAGGTGAATTAGTTAGTTAATTAGGTGAGATTAAGTTACATAGGTTAGATTTGGGGTAGATTAGCTTATATTGCATTAGATTAAGGAAAATTCAATTTGTGTTAAAATATATTTATTTATTTAACAGGTTTGTGCAAATTAATCCAATATGCATTGGTGATCAAAACATGACGGTGGAAAGTACGTGGAGGTGTTTTTAAATATAAAACTAAAAATCAAAAAGGAATGAACATAAAGATGATTGATTCATATATTTGCGAGTATGCGTGAAGTAAAAGAAATGAAGAAAAAATTCTATTTGAAACAATATGAAAGAAATGTTAGAATTTATAATATACATACGTATATATATAGTATATAAATATATATATAACTATATATAATAAGTATAATATATAATATAATAATATATATAATAATATATATAATATAATATATATATAAATAATAATATATATAGTATATATATATATATATATATATATATTATAAAAAGGATGACCAAAGCGACATTATTAAACTTCAACTTCCATTAAATATATTACCAAATGTAAGTTAATTTTTTTTTTAAACCAAACATTTTAAAAATTTAAACTAAGTTCTAAAACTTTTAACCTAAAATTTATATGAGTTAGAGAAAAACGTAAGTTATTAACATGAGCCAATGTTTTTTCTCAAATTTGAACCTTCTTAAATGTTATGAAAATAAAGAAAAATATTAAAAATGTGAAAATAAATATTTTTAGTAATTTTTTAAAAATGCTAGTGCTGAAATTTTTTTTAGGGTAAAAACATGTAGTGCCGTCGTTTTAAAATGTAATTTAATTTTTAATTTCTCGTACGTTTGTGACTTGCTAATTTAATTTAATAAAGAAGCTAATACCAAGTATTATACTTGTTAAAAAAGTTAAATTTTGGTTAGAAAAAAACTTTACTAGCATTACTGAGCATCATATTTTTTGATAAAAACTTTTAACATTTTACTGTACCCATATATCTCATAATACCATACTTACAAGAAAAACCAATATATAAATTAGAATCAGCTTATTCGTGAATGTTGTATTAAAAAAAATTATTTTTATTTTTAACAACATTCCAGTAATAAGCTTTATACGCTGAGCTGATTCCAAATATGTAATTGCTTTTCTTAAGTATCGTAGTTCTCGAGAATTGGCGTACTATAATGTAAAGTTGGGCCAATTTTTTTATAAAAAAAAATTATCAAAATATAAAATATAATACACGGTACTTATAAGACATACCTAGGTATATACTTATTAATTTATATAATAAAAGGGAAAATACTAATAAAAACTTAAAAAAAAAATTAATGGTATACGTGAACAATCATAGGTTACCAGTTTTACCCTACTATAAAATTTACCCCAACCAGTTTTACCCCAAAAGTGAAACCACTTAATAATTTAAAAACTAATATCACTAAATACAATTACATACATGGAAACTCTTAATTTCACACCTTTTTATATGCTGTTAATGCGAAATGATGATCTCTTCAGTCTTAGAGATTGTGCAAAAAATTTTTTTAAATGGGGGAAATATTTTTGAACTATAGTTGTAATTTTTGAACTATAGTTGTAATTTATTTAATTTAATTTTGAAATAATATTAAAATATAGTCTTTTATCTACCAAAAAAAACTTTCCCCAATTTCATAACGGTTGTCATTATGAAAATATAGCACATTTTCTAAACTTACCAGTTTTACCCACCGAAACCATTTTTCCCCCATTACGTATATATATTATTATAATATATATATAATAATATATATATATTATATAATAATATATAATATATATATTAATTATATAAATATATATAAA
>JABUQX010126347.1:0-2500 GCA_015478945.1 Trachelipus rathkii | reverse complement strand
TGGTTCTCAATTACTTCTGGGGTAAAATATTCAATATCAATCAAGTATTGATCCAGCTATCGGGGGTGAATGTCTAAGTAATCTGCCAATGGGATCAGGACCGGATGTGGTGCTGAGAGGTACTGTTGGAGATTACACAGGTTCCAGGATTAAAGACAATTTACATTAGACCATTACCCTCATGGGTGTATGCTAATCCAAATTGTGCTCGTTCAATAAAGTTGAGGGGTAGAGCATGAAGGGAAGGAGATATTCCGAGGAACAGCTGTGCAAATCTCACATCGGGAAGTAATGGTGAGTCTCGGCGCCTGTATGTGATGACAACAGGTAACAGACAGGCCACGTATCGGTGCTGAATGCTTGATGTAATTATTTTAGTTTTTTATGGCCATCAGCATTTGTCCTCGGGATTTGCTTTCTTGTATGCTTCAAGTGCTTCCTTCTGAGCAGCAATAATTTCAGCATATTCATTATCCTCTTCCTCAACTTCTTCAGCTGGTTGAGTAGCTTCACTCCCAGATGCTTGGGACCCATCCCCAACGGGATTTTTGATTACCTGCGGTGTCAGGCTACCTTGGTTTAGCTTCATATTCAATGCCAACCATGGTATTATAACAGACACGCCACTGCGAAACTCTACATTCAGGTAGTCTCCGCATGCTGAGATTTTAATGCCTAATGATGGAAAGAATTTTGCTGATTCAACCTCTATCTCGCTACCCCGAAACCAACGAACGACTTGATCGAAATCATCACGGAGATTCCACAATTTCAATAAAAATGCATCATTATTTAACCAAGATAAATTGCCGTCAACAGCGCATCGAGCCCATGTAAAGTGGGATACTTCTAAGCTCATGCCACATGCTCTGAGTATATTTGGTGGTATTGGCTTTACATGGCTATAAGGTTTGATCATAAAAGAAAAAAACAGCCTCTGATAATTGTAAGTCTTCTCTATATCATATGAAGGGTCTATTTGGTCAAACCAACTACCTAATGGATCTAAACATCCATCTGTCTTCTGATATACCAGTTCAGAAATAGTTATGGCACTTGTCACACGTTGCTCTTTTTCGAAATAAGTGAGACTGCTTGCGATCCTCGGGATCAGGAATGGGTGGAAGAGCAAACATGGTGATCGTGGGTGGTATATTTAATTTTGAGTTTTTTTTGGGCACATGCTTTATCAAGCCGCCATGTAGTCAGGTCATCAGCAACCTAGGAAATATTCACAAGACGAGCAGACAAGATCCGGTTGCTGGTTCTCAATTACTTCTGGGGTAAAATATTCAATATCAATCAAGTATTGATCCAGCTATCGGGGGTGAATGTCTAAGAAATCTGCCAATGGGATCAGGACCGGATGTGGTGCTGAGAGGTACTGTTGGAGATTACACAGGTTCCAGGATTAAAGACAATTTACATTAGACCATTACCCTCATGGGTGTATGCTAATCCAAATTGTGCTCGTTCAATAAAGTTGAGGGGTAGAGCATGAAGGGAAGGAGATATTCCGAGGAACAGCTGTGCAAATCTCACATCGGGAAGTAATGGTGAGTCTCGGCGCCTGTATGTGATGACAACAGGTAACAGACAGGCCACGTATCGGTGCTGAATGCTTGATGTAATTATTTTAGTTTTTTATGGCCATCAGCATTTGTCCTCGGGATTTGCTTTCTTGTATGCTTCAAGTGCTTCCTTCTGAGCAGCAATAATTTCAGCATATTCATTATCCTCTTCCTCAACTTCTTCAGCTGGTTGAGTAGCTTCACTCCCAGATGCTTGGGACCCATCCCCAACGGGATTTTTGATTACCTGCGGTGTCAGGCTACCTTGGTTTAGCTTCATATTCAATGCCAACCATGGTATTATAACAGACACGCCACTGCGAAACTCTACATTCAGGTAGTCTCCGCATGCTGAGATTTTAATGCCTAATGATGGAAAGAATTTTGCTGATTCAACCTCTATCTCGCTACCCCGAAACCAACGAACGACTTGATCGAAATCATCACGGAGATTCCACAATTTCAATAAAAATGCATCATTATTTAACCAAGATAAATTGCCGTCAACAACGCATCGAGCCCATGTAAAGTGGGATACTTCTAAGCTCATGCCACATGCTCTGAGTATATTTGGTGGTATTGGCTTTACATGGCTATAAGGTTTGATCATAAAAGAGAAAAACAGCCTCTGATAATTGTAAGTCTTCTCTATATCATATGAAGGGTCTATTTGGTCAAACCAACTACCTAATGGATCTAAACATCCATCTGTCTTCTGATATACCAGTTCAGAAATAGTTATGGCACTTGTCACACGTTGCTCTTTTTCGAAATAAGTGAGACTGCTTGCGATCCTCGGGATCAGGAATGGGTGGAAGAGCAAACATGGTGATCGTGGGTGGTATATTGAATTTTGAGTTTATTTTTGGCACATGCTTTATCAAGCCGCCATGTAGTCAGGTCATCAGCAACCTAGGATAGATTCACAA
>JABUQX010126346.1:0-35000 GCA_015478945.1 Trachelipus rathkii | reverse complement strand
ATTTTCATGTGGCCATCTCATTATATAAAAAGTTTTATTATTATTATTAGGTTGATGTTTATCATTATTTATACTGTTTTGTATTATCTTATTATTATTATTATTATTATTATTATTATTATTATTATTATTATTATTATTATTATTATTATTATTATTATTATTATTATTATTATTATGACATTGTTTTTATTATTATTATTATTATTATTATTATTATTATTATTATTATTATTATTATTATTATTATTATTATTATTATTATTATTGAGAATATGGATTAACTTATCAGGGCTAGGATTATTTCATATTATATAAATTGATTTAATTTATAGTTTATCTATTAAATATAAATTTGAATTAGAAAATATAAATACCTTCATGGGCTCAAAGGACGAATTCGTCCCTCCAGTAACCCATTTCTAGTCAACGCATTTCTTTTTATATTAAAAAATTACTATTTTAATGCTAAAGTATTATTGTAATAAAAAAAATTGCAACTAATAAATGCAATTTTCGATTTATTTTTTATTATTATTATTATTATTATTATATTATTATTATTATATATTATTATTATTATTATTATTATTATTATTATTATTATATTGCAGAAAATTTTGATAGAATTGAAAAGGAAAATGCAGTTTTAACTTATATATTAAAGGAAGCAGGAGTTACTTTTAAATTTAACAAAAAACAAGTTATTTATGTTATCTCAAGTAAGTAATATATATATATATATATATATATATATATATATATATATATGATATATATATATAAAAATATATGATATATAATATATATTATATATATATAATATATTATATATATTATATATATATATATAATTATATATTATATATATATATATATATATATAATATATATATATATATATATATACAGTATATATAAAAGGAGGGGTTTGAAAGTAAATGTAAATAAGAGTAAGGCTATGGTAGTGAATGCGAAGAGTTCACGGTGTGAAACAACTGGAGCTAGTATTCGAGTTTAAATATTTAGGATCTATTGTTGGATGGAAAAAGGAACGGATGATTTGCAAAGTTGTGAATGGTAACAAGGTGGCTAATGCAATTAAATCCTTACTGGATATGAAGGGATAAGTCTTGAGTGCGCTAGGGTTTTGCAGGTTGCTAGATTTTTGCAAGTTGTTTCCTGTGTTATGCATAATAGTGAAACTATGGTCTAGAATAAGAGGTATCGATCTAAGGTCAAAGTGTTCAGATGGACAATCTTCGGGGCGTGTTAGTTGTTAGAAGAATTGATAAAATGGGGAATGAATGTATTAGAGAGTTGTGTGGCTTGAAGAAAGGGATAAATGAGAGAATAAGTGAAAGTACGTTGAGATGGTTTGGTCATTGGAAAGGATGAATGATAGTCGGTGGTTAAACAGGATGTATAGTGGTGAGTGTGCTGGGAATCGACCGGCTGGGAGACCGAAGAAAAAGTGGATTGAGTCAGTAAAAGGAATGCCTGGAGGAGAGAAAATGTGCGAGTTTGGCAAGAGGTGAGAATAAAGGTGCATAATAGGAGTGAATGTCGGGGTTTTTGTTAGGGGGTATGGTTGTGGCCTACCTGAGCCAAGGGATGAACTCTACATGACGAGATGAAATAGTGAGGGTCCGTCGCGGTCCCGTTGAAGCTCTAGGGTGGATTTTCTGACTGTGGACGAGTCTCACTAAAAGGTATATAATGGGGCGTTGGGGTCGGGCTTCTTTTCGACTTTGTGTCCATATTCTTCTAACTTACTCTTTTCCGATGCATGTCCCCCCAAGTCTTGGGGATAAAAGGTATGATTGATTGATTGATATATATATATATATATTATAGTTATATATATATATATTATATATATATATATATATATATATATATATATATATATATATATATATATATATATATATATATATACACGAGGTTGATACTTGCACGCCTCCGTATTTGGCCACACCAATAATATAACTCACAGTCACTATATGTTATGGAACCCCCCCTCCCCATTTGCAAATTTTGTCGAAGTCATACCCCGCAATCTGTTCGCCATATCTTCATGATTTGTTTCCCAGCTGGAGTCTATTCGCCGGCCGTCGTTTTCCTACTTATTGGATCCAAACACCTTCCATAAAGATTATCCCTATCTTATCCGAATCTTCCCCCACTTTAGTAGTAACTCTATTTTCTTGTTTGCTACAAGAAGTGAATATTCTTCTTAAAATTTGATTTTGTTAACGTAATACTAGGACTTTATAATGCAAGGATGTTACTTTTGTTTATTTTTGTTTATTTTTTAATTGACTGAATATTTCATTTCCTATTTCAAATCTGTTTTTGACGTTTGAAATATGTATCTTCCAGGACCCGCCCATGGTGTTTTGATTTTTTTCAACCCAGTGTGGCCGCTTTTGTGAGCCGTGGTGGGTCCTGTACACTTGACTCCAAAAAAAAAAAAAAAAATATATATATATATATTATATATTATATATTATATATATATATATATATATATATATATATATTATATATATATATTTTATTATATATATATATTATCTATAACAAAAATATAATATATATATTATATATATATATATATATATAATATATATATATATATATATATTCCAGAATGCAGTACTAATTGCAAGCCGCAAAAGAAAAAGTATGTTCTAAATTTCTTAACAACGCATTCAAAGAAATGCGGAAATTATTTAAGTGATGATTCTACAGAGGTAAATTTGATCAACAGATCTGTGCAAACGGATAATCCTTTTGACTTTCAGAAAAATAATAATAATAATAATAATAATAATAATAATAATAATAATAATAATAATAATAATAATAATAATAATAATAATAATAATAATAATACAGATTTAGTCAATCAGGAAACTTGTGAAAGAGTATGTGTTGATAATCTCTCTTCTAATAAAACTGTTCAGAACTTATCATCAGAATCATTGACAAAGTTTTTAAGTTTGTGTTCTTGGCAAAAAGTTGCTTCTCAACCTGAAGGAAACGCAAATAAAAGGGATGTTGTGAAGGAGCACATCATTGTTGAAGATACAAAAGGATCTACAACTGTAAATATCGTGTCCAAAGTTGAAGGCAGTAAGGAAGTGGAATCAACTCCGTCAGTTCCATCGGATCCTGTGCCTTTATCTAATAAGATTTCCATCGTTAAAGCTCCAAAAGTTCATGTCTTAGACAATTATTCGAATCAGACTATATATGTTCACGACTTAAGGCCAACTGTAGTCCAGCAACCAAAAAGTGTTGTTCTACCAACTGCTAATAAAATGATACTTCTGAAGTGTAAGAATAAAGATAATATGATGTTAGGTGACGCCACAAATTTTCTCGTGCCTTCAGTTACAGAACCTCACTTAACATTTGTTACGCCTTCGCTTTCAAATTCGCCCATCATGTCTACTGGATTGGCTGTTTCTCCAAAGAAAACAATCATTCAAGTAGATCCTAGGTATCCTTTTGTAATCAACAGCGCATCCACAAATACATCTGTTTCTCGATTGAAGAGAATAGCTCCTAAACCTGTTGCTGAAGAAATTAAGAGAGATTCCAATGATTTAAAAGATCTTGCAGATTCTTTTGCAAAGAAACGAAATCTTTGTACCAAAGTCACCTCTAAACTTCAGTATAAAAGAAAGAGTAATGAGGACATTTTAATTCCTCAATGTAACAGAAACGATGAGAAGGAAGATGATGACCTCCAAGGACCCTTAACAGACCAGATACAAAATCCGATGGTTAATGATATTGATGGGGAATTGGAAAACATGATGGATCTTTCAGAGGACATGCCATGTGTGATTAGAGAATCAATGAAGGGAAGTGAAGTAACAGAGGAAGGTATTGTTGAAATGCTTCGTTCTATGAACGAAGAAAATGAGCAAAATTGTTGCAATACTGCTACCTTACCACCTTCGGAAAACGGTAGTAAAGCAGAAGATGAGTCTAGTAAATCTCCTGAAAACTCAAAATCTGGGGTACAAACAGAAGAAAATTCGACAAGTGAATGTACAGATAAATCTGAAGATAACCATGCCGAACAACCTCCATGCTCTTCGGGAGTCGAAAGTTCCGTTGGGAATAGCAATTATAGTATAATGTCCCTCTGTATTTCTTCTAAATTAAGTAACGAAGTTTCTGGTACAAGGCCAGCAGTAAAGGAGAAGAGCTCAAATAGTTTTGTGAACAAAAATATAAATTTAAAAGTAAGTGAAGAGGCACTAACCACAGTCGTCAGCTCTTCATTAGAAACTCCGATCACTAAAACAAATGATTCTACAGATAAAAATATTCCAGTTATTTGTAATAAGACTCTTGCATTGCCAGCCGTTTCCTCAGTTGATTCAAATCGGCAAAATACTCTAAAAACTGATTTGTCAGTTTCGGCTTTAATATCAAGCCCTGTTATTCACCCTGAAAACCTGAGTTTAAAAGGACTTGACAATGGGACTCTATTACCCGATCTTCCTACGACAAGTTCTTCTGTATCTTTGGTTCCACCCACAATATTTCTTCACCCACCATCTTTTCCAACTCCTCCAATTCCACCTCTTCCTCTTCCCCCACTTTCATTACCAGGATTATCTACGAGCCTTCCCTCTTCAACATACAGTTTTTCTTTAAGTGCTGGTAACGGTAGCAGCATGAATAACACAAAAAGTTCTATTGGTAATGATGTTATAACAGCAACATCTACGGTTACATTCACCACTGTCACTACATCAAATAGTAATAATAATAAATTAGGTTCAGACATTATTACAGTATCATCCAGTGCCAATACTAAGTCTTCAAGTCACAGTAAATTAAATTTGGATTCAATGTCTAATAATTCCAAAGCAAGTCTAACGTCTAATGAAACTGGTTTGGAAAAGCAAAAATCTTCAGAAATTCGAGTATCGTCTTCGGAAATTATTTCAGATTGTAAAGCTAAATTAACTTACTCTAACTCTGTTTCTGTAGATCAGTCTCATAAATTGCCAGTTCCGTTTCCATTGTCAACTGTGCCTCCTTCTCTTCCATTGCTCACAACAAGTTCAACGGAACCTTCTCACATTACAAAATCAATACTTTCCTTGACACCTTCAATTTCATCTTACGCCCACCCTTTTCCATTTTGTGCTCTCTCTCTTTCTGATGCACCTACTACATTCTCATTTACATTGACCAAAACTACCAGCAGTACCTCTTCCTCCCAGTCTCAATCTTCGCCCAGTGTTGCTTTTGTTAGCAAACCTTATTTGTCAGAGTACTCAAAGTCTGTGTCAGAAACTTCTGCTTCATCTGCTTCAGATACTATTTTGTCAACTTCGGTCTTCAACCCATCCTCTTCATGTAAGCCCAGTTATTCTTCATCCTTATCATTTTCATCAAGCTCAAATAACAAAGCATGTACATCTTTTCCCTCTACATTTTCAACTTCATTATGTAGTACATTTTCAACTTCATTATGTAGTAATTTTGCTCCATCATCATCATCATCATCATCTTCGACTATTTCTCAATCAGTTTCTAGTAGACCAAACGAGTTTGATAATCAACTGTCTGTTGCTTCGCTAGTTGCTTCAACATCTGTTTTTAATGACCACAATAATATGGAAAATGATGCAAGTATTGACAGCACGCAAGAATTATCATCATCATCACGAGTGAGTTCTGATAATAAGGAGCACTTTTTCATCAACAAACGAGTTCTGATAATAAGGAGCACTTTCTATCAAAAACAAACTACTTCAGAGAAATCTAATGATTCTATTGAATTTAAATTACCTCTTTTGCCCCTTTCTGCTTATATGGATAGTCAGGGATCAAAGGCAATTAGTACCAAACATAATACTGATGGTTCTCTGTTGAAGTCTTCAAATTCTCACAAGAAGGATGATTCTTTACCAACTGTGAATAGCAACATGAATTTGTGTCCCCAACCTAATACAGAAGAAACTTTATACCATTTTAAATATTCCCAGTTAACAAGAAATTTTAATGGTGAAACTCCTGCTGCTGAGAATCACCCAAGAACTTCATCGACTGTAGTTGATCCTCCAAATAAAGCTGTTGATTCGTTATATATAAGTACATCTGGAATGCCTCATATGGAAAGCAATAGTAAAGAACCCTCTTTGAATTTGAACACGTTGAGTTGCTTACCTAGTTCTGTAAAGGTCTCAAAACCGGATTTAGTTTCTAAAATTATTACAGCTGCGGCTAGTGAAGAATTGAAAGTACAGACTCCGGAGGAAAATGTTGCTAAGAAAAACACTTGTCAAACTGCTTCACATGTGTTTGGGAATAATAATACAAATGAGTTTTGTAATTATACTCCAACATCAATAAACAGTATTATGGTCTCTACCAATCTTTCCGATAATTTGAATGAAAATAACTCTTCAAACAGTATCTTGACAAGTTCAGTTTCAGGCTCAAAAGACAAAGGGATATCTAAAATCACTGCAGGTTTGTGTGAACCACATTCTAAAGTTGTCAGTAACATTTTGGATAATTCAGGTGGTGTATCAATTAAACATAGTTCTTCACACAACATTTTAGATGGGGGTTTTATTTCATTCGAAACTACTGACGACAAAATGATCTTACATCATCTTTATTATAGACTATAGTTTTAACCTTCATTAATCTGAAAATGAATGTATTGTGGTATTAAGGCTATAGGCAAAGATCACATTGTTTAACTTATTAAATACACTTCTGAAAATTAGATGATGAAAAAAATAATTTAATTGATACACCATCAGACAAAGTCTCAGATAAAGAGTCTCAAGAAATCTCTGGAATAGAAACTTTCCAAGCTTCAAATAAGGATTGCTTTCAGAGCGCATGTTCTGAAAAAAGTAGTTTGTCTCAAAAAGTCGAGCAAAACACAAAACCCGTAGAAGAACCACCTAGTCAGGAAGCAAACCCCATCTCTACAGTTAAAATTTCGGAATCATCATCAGGAAGTGACAATCTCTCTAAAATTGATTCTTGCAGTAAACCTGAGAAAGGAAGAACAGAAAGTGGTGTATCGATGCAGATTGCAGTTACTTCTGTATCCAAATTCTTTAATAATAATAATATTAACAGCAAAAACGACATGTGCTCCACTCATGATATAAATCAAGTGGAGTCTGGGAACTTTTTTTTTAACTATTTGGTTTAACTGACTCTCTTAAATCAGGCTCTCTCAGCAGTAGAACTGTTTCGTCTCTCTATATACTGTATAATATCGCTTTTACAACATATACAGCGCTTCTGACATTTCTTTTGGCATAACTCATTTGGAGAGAGATAATATTATTCGTCTTACAATATTATTTTATCCTCTCTCTCATTATCTCTTACCTCAGACTTAACCTCTTGGGTCATTCTTACATAAACTCCTTTACAAATAAACTCTGCTACACTTTTTTTTCTTTTATTTTCACCACTTCCGTCCTGCAAAGTCAAACACCGAATAACGGAAACACTCATCTCTCACATGATGCCATTAAATAGTTGCCAAAAGGAATACTAAATACTTTGGTGTGGAAATACCTCATGGTTCAGCCTTATGATACATACTCTGAGTACATCGATTGTTTCCATCAAACAGACAAATACTTTAGGAAGAATCTTTCATAGATATAAAAAAAATCTTCACATGGTCTAATCTTCTAAAGACCAGCCTAAATACAGTTGAAGCGGACTACTTCAGTCAACAGCCATCTACGGGTCACATCACCACATCAGATAATCTGCTACTCAGATTACACCAGGGCACAAAAACTATGCACAGCAATCATCAGGCAGCCAGGAGACAATGATTAAGGAGACAACACACATATACCTACCAGCTATATCCTACCCAGCAACAACAACAGCAACAACAACAACAACAACAACAACTACACGTTCCTCAACTCAACCAACATCTTCAAACAATGTCGACTTTTGGTACCTCAAACGATGAAGCATCAAACGATAGAGGGACAATTAAAAATACTCCGCAACAGCAGCAGCAACAGTTACAGCAACTTCCAATTCAGTCCCATCATTCCCCTATGGGAAATATCGCCCCTTATGTTCAACCTTTTGATTGCAACCTCTATCCTCGAAAAATTTCTCACTCGCCGAGATCAGATACCAGACACCAGTGTCACGGGTACTCAAAGCATGTAACCCAATACCAGTCAGACATACCATCAGAATCAGACATGACTTCAAATCAACCTTTGATTCCACCATCGTTTCTGGATAACAGTGAAGATATTTCTTTGAGAGGCCTTGAAGAAAGCCCCACTGATCATGTGAGATACTTTTCTGTGAGTCATTTAGTGAGTCCCTATAATGAGGTAAGGAAAACTGGCTCACAGAAGGAACAAAATATTCCCATGAATGAAGATAAAGTTAAAGAGAGTGGAAAAGGAAAATCAGGCGCTCGAAAGGCAGAAAGTAAATCAAGAGGATCGACAGGAAGTGGCTCTAAGGGAAACCCACAGTCAGCTGATTCTAGGAGGAGGAGTCCAGCGCGAAGTAACGCAGTTCAACAAACGAATAACAACATTTCAGCTAGTATGTGGAATTCAAAGAATTCCATACCTAAGCAAGGTCATAATTATTCAGCTGAAGCATTGATTAGTTCTCAAAATTATGGTCGTCCAGTGCACCGTCAACCAGTTAATCAAAATTATCACTTTATGGCTCCAAATCAAGTGTATCAAGGTACGTATTCACCCCATCAAATGAAAAACTTCGTTCAGAATCCATCCTTTGGTTATGGTGCTCACGATCGCAGCTCTGTAACCAATTCCGAGTATAATTTTCAACTTCATTCGCAGCATTCGGGTTCATTGTCATATGGCCATAATATGCCTTATATGACTCCAAGTTATCCGTATCAGAATTTGCCGCCTTCATCATCATCCGTGTTGTCAGGAGAAATAATGGCTCACACTCATCACCCTGGATCTTATCCTAGGTTGCATGATATTAATCCCGACCATGGGAATTTTGCTTCGAATGCAGCTTTTTCTCTACCACTCGAACCACAAGATACATGTAGTGGAAGTAACACTTCTGCATCAGCTGGGATTAGAGTTTCTGATCAGTCATTCATTATACCACCTTCTTCAGTTCCCCATTCGAGAATGGGTCAGTCGAAGACTAGTGCTCATGTTGGAGTAACGTCCTCAAACACATTAAATATTATTCCTGCAGTAGTTTAAATAATCTGTTTTTCTGGTATGGATACTACTGATAGTAAATGATTGTAGTGGATCTGCCGTTTGGCGATAGCACACGCATCGAGACTGTTAGAGATCTATCTTTGGATCCTGAGAGAGAAAAAACCGTCTCACAATAATTCTTTATTACGAGTTCATATACATATTCTTTTTAGTTGCACCCGTATCGCTCGATACCTACATAGTGAACAAGAACTTGCCCTACACTGTAGAGTCTCCCGCCATCAGAGTCGTCTCTATCTTTTTGCGTTAACCATGACTAAGCCAATAATTTATGGGACAATAATTCTCGAGTCCAACATTCACTCAGTTGGTTTTCAAATTGCTTGTGACGGATAATGGTAAGTTATAGAGATCTAGGATGCATTTACCAGCTAACAGAGAACACAAACGTAACTTCCCTAGTTAGGAATCAGAGCATTCATCTCTCCATCAGCTAGAGTCGGTAGTCAGTCGGAATCCGTTATTCACGAATACTAAGAAGTGGTATTTCGCGAGTTCTTTCACTCATTGTTCAATTTATTAGACAATATTGCACCCTATTTTAGTCTTTTATTGATTGAAGCGACGCATGATGAAATCATTGGTCACTCCCGTTAATTTTGAGCTTCCTCTTTACTGCACACCTCCTTCGGCATTACCAGTGCATTCTGTAGTCTTCCATTATATAGCGAATCTTCTCGCTAATCAATACGAGTAATTATCCATAAGATATCGCGAGGTAAAGAGGCGACCTTAGTTAGTTCTTTTTTTCGTTCACGTAGCATGTAGGATTTTTAAACTTTATGAAACATGTATTCAAAATTTTTGAATATGATATATAATTTCAGGAGGGAGGTGTTTTAGCTTCTCAGTGATTCATATATTTAATTAATAAGTGATAGCGTTATATACACTATTATTTTGAGGTTTTAATATTATTTCTTTATTATATATCTAATATCGCTTTATAATTAATTCTTCGATTCTGATTAAGGTCGTTTCATATGCCATTATAATATCACAAAGAACACATAACCTTTCCTACAGGGATAAACATTAATAACCTTTGTCAGGATCCATTTCTGGCAACATATATATAACGAGGCATACTTACATGTACCACACCCCTTAGTTGAAATACGATAACACCCCACATGTGGATCAAGCACATCCTACTACTGAGTCTCCTTTCCTGTATATACCCATACCCTATGTGTGGGGGAGAAGAATTGCCCACACATCGTATGTCTGCGTGTCGTAGAAGGCGACTAAGGGACGGTGGTAGTTGGGTGGCTGCCCACACTACACCTATCTCTTGCTAGGAATGCTGATTGCATGCCTCGGAGATGGTCGTGAAACTAATATCCTCGCATACGGCATTAATTTCTCGGAACTATATATGAGTATGTAACCGGTACCAGTATTGATAACCTGTGTACATACAGTAGGAACATCAAAAATGCTTGTAGCGAGAAGCAGGAGGGAGGTGATGCGTACGTATTTCTAGTATAAAGCAATTTGAGTATGTGCTCTGCTGTGACAATCGGAAAGTACATTAGATGACAACTGTATCCAAAACTGTGGTAAAGGGAAGCAATTTTGAGTGGGGTGAGATGTTGAAATTGTAATGTGTGCTGGTTGTGGATAATGAGAATAGAGTATGGGGAGAGGATAGTGAGTAGGGCAAATTTTGAGATATGAGATGTACTTGGTGTTAGTCTCACAAAATTTATCTCACAAGAGCTAAGGGCAGATCTTTGTGCGCAGAAGGATTCCTAGATGTATGATGATTTGTATGGAAGTTTTGAAAAAGGTAAAAAAGCGTTGCTATTTTTGAATTGTGACGTATTGGTCCATCTGAGGGAACTTTGGAGAGAGATAGTACTAATTTTTGATGGTGTATATCTGATAATGCATTGTTTTTTCTCGAACTGTGAGGGAATGTAGATGTGATAATAATTTGGAGGAAAGGTTTATCAAATATATGAGAAGTACCTGATTGGCGTCGAGGCAACCTTGAAAAGGGTTTGATATCAGGGTGATAAAAACAAAAAGTTATTAGGGTAAGTGCAAAAAAATAGGAAGGGTTTTTGAGAGTGTATGTGTCGGTGTAGAAATATGATGAGATAAATGGTAGGAAAGACGTTGATTGAAATTTTACTTGATGAGGTTAAGCATGGTAAGTTGAATTTGCCTTGTGTTAGAGATAAGATATAACATCTATTGCAGCATATATAGAACACCACTCTAGATGAATTCCTAACCATCGTACATTTTTGCTCTAAGGACGTTTTGTTGCCTCATACAGGTAGAGATAAGGTATCCAAAGGTAGACACACTTTTCCACTTATTTGTACTCTATTTGTGCTTCTGTTCGAAGTATATGTATGATGTTGAAATTTGTGTTGGAGTGTATAAATCCAGTGAGGGGTAATAGAAGGAAATTATCGGATTCATCTATGTTGTTCTATTTGTATAAATTAAGTTCTCTCGGGGGACTTTTTGGAGCATGGATGTATGGAAGTTCATGACGCGATCAAGAAAGTGGGGGTTAAAAGATAGTATTGTGAGATTAATCAGAACTTATAAGGTCCAGAGAGAGGAAACAAAGTATTACAGCGATACTTCAAGTATGTAAGAACGGAGAAAATTATCGTCGCAATGTTATAAATCATAGGAGAGGTGGAACCAAGTTTGAAATATCTGAAACAAAGTCTGGTGGTCAAACTGTATATAGGAATGAATGTATAGCTAGGCATGGCTAAACAAACGCTCACTCGACGAGACAGTTGCGATAAAAGTAGGAAAGTAAAAGGAGAAAGTGAGTAGAGTGGAATGAATAGTGTACACGTAACAGCACTAAGAGGATATTCATAACACAGAGTAAAAAGAGAGAGGAGAGCGTTACAGAAGTTTGTAAGAGTTGATAAGCTGAAACAGTTTTCAGAATAATCAAAGAATGGCTTAGAGAGTATATTAAGGAAGGAAGAAAAAAAGAAATATAACTAAATAAGTCATTACTCTTGAAATATATTTGAGTCGAGTGAAAAAAGTCAACTATCATATAATAGAAGGTTGCATACGTAGGAGAAAGAAGAGGAACTTATCAAAATGTATACACATGATTCTCGGAACATGTAGTTATCGCAGATTGTGTCGCGCACATCACACTTCACAAGTATCGAGAAATACTAGGAGAAAAGCTTCTTTCTCGAACCGGAGAGGCTCGAGAAGAGGTCTATATCACAGAATGAGAGAATCACAATGTGGGAGATACTGCTGTTTTAGTATAGCACAAGTAACGATAGGAGCCTAATATGTGATTTTGCCGCGTTATTTTTAACATTGTAATGAGATGTAATATGGATGTGAGGGGAGTGTAGGAAAGAACACTTATGCCGAGAAATACTGACATCATAGCTAACAATATATATATGGCAAGTTATAAACTAGATAGAGGTGATAGTGAAATGATGTAGTGGGGTATTATGATGGCTGGCAAGAATTATTGAGCTTATATATTTATGAGGATAGAGGTTTATTAGCAAGGAAAGAAGGTAATAGTGTAGAAATAGATAGAATAATAAGTTGAAGACGATATATATTTCGAAATACTGTCAGGTATAATATATAGATGAAATATCATATATATATATATATATATATTAATATAAATATAATATATATATATATATATATATTAGGGAAGATTATCAAGAACGGAGGCGTAATTATGGTGATTTGATTATGAGATTTTGGATATTATGAAGATAATAGATTAGTTGTATTAAGAAATGAGAATAAGGATGTTGTACTATAGATTAGAGTAGGATGGAGGTTTCATGCGTACTAGAGCAGAAGGCCAGAGGATGATCGAGATGAGTTGACTCATCATATAATCGAGAGAGCTAGCGATGAAAGTTCAAAGGGCATTAACCTCGAGACTAGAAGGTGTTAATACTCTATCGTATGGAGGAATTGGTATTGTTAACCCAATTGTTGATAAAGTCAGTAGCTAAAATTGATGAAACATAAAAAGTCAGAAATAATAAATAAAAAAAAATAAGTATATAATAAAAAATATCATCTGACATAAGTATCATACCATATGCTATTCAGACAATTGGAGCAAGCTATAAGAGGTAGATTGGCTAGGTAGTGACAAGTAATGGAGAGAAATGAGTCACTGGAATGGAGATAAGTATATGAGAGTATTTGTGTGGGTGTGAAGCAGAAAAATGGTGAATAAAATGAGAAAGAATATAATGAAAAGAGAAATAAAAAATTGAGTATTGAGTTATAGGAACTCTCAAAATAATATGGATATAGGAATAAAGCAGGATTTCAAAGTTTGCAGATGATAGAGAACCTTGTCTAGGTATTTAGTATGTACCGGCGAGTGTGTTGGGAAACCGTTAGACACGAGTAATGGAGAACCGAGAAGAAACGTGGATCTTTGATCAAAATCTGGCGTAATTTTTGAAGGATATATATAAAGCTCTTTGAGAGATGAGCGAGAAGAGAAGAGGATTATAACCACCGAGTGAATGGCGCACGCATGCGAGGGGATTGTGTAGGCTGGAGGGTGTCGTGGCGCTCACTCTTGGTTCACAGGGGAGAGATTGAAAGGGTATAAGACTAGATCGACTCCTACCCTACTCACGGGGAGGGTGTCACGGGAACGGCGGTCCATCCCCTCCTGTCGCGCATTGGAAGGCTGCTGTTGCGGTGAGTTGGTTTCTCCGCACTTGCGCCGACGAGCCTTCCTCCCTCATAAGGGGTATATGGTAAAAGTAGGGCGGCGCCGGTCATGGTGTTCTTCCTGTGCGTCTCGAGACTCTCCTCGCTAACATGGTCTTGTGTTCAATTACCTTTTAAGGATAATTCTTATCTAGTAGCTCAACGTAATAACGTCAGCAGCATTCCTTACCCAACACACAATATTATCTTGGGAAAAGGCAGAGTATAGATGGTATAATGGTATAAAGAATATTTTATTATGTATTTTCATTTTTTATTACATATTTATCCACAAATACAAAATTTTACAGTGGATTTTAGCAAAAAATGTATTTATCATTTTATCACTTAGTATAGTACTTTTGTAAGTTATTTACGATAGTTATATTATTATTTTATTTATTTTATTTTTTTTATTTATATAATCAATTTTACTTCATAGGTAAAATATATATATATTTTTTGCCAGAGATATATTTATAGCATTGTATATTCTACTTTATTCCCCGTTAGCTTTGTAAGTTTTATGTTTAAGATAATGGATTATGTGGCATTTACTTCTAGAGGTGGACTAATATTATTAATTATATATTATATATTCTATCTAATATATATTATATATATAATATATTATATATATTAAATATATTAAAATTATTATTATATTATATATATATATATATATATTAATTATATATATATAATATAATATATAATATAATAATTATATATATATTATATATTAATATATATTATATATAATATATATATTATTAATATAAACTATTATATTATTTTATATTTCCTCACATAAATTGTGAAGTTTTTTTATTTTTATTTTTTTAGAGGTATACCTTCTCATAGTACTATAGATGATATAGGGGATACTGTGGAGATGGCTAGACTTAACAGGCAACAAATTATTAGTATATTTAAAACTCTAAATTCATTGCTAGATCGGCGCGAATCCGCTGAAGTTAATACACTCTGTGAGAGTAGTTATATTTTGTATAGACTGATTTGACGAGATGGTCGATGTAGTCGTATCTTAGAAGAGAAGCTAAAAATTTAGTTCCGGAATGACGATGAAATGAATAGATTAGTAGTGCTATAGGCATTTAGGTCAATTAACCGAAATCACTTAATTTAATTTTATTTAAACTTATCTTTATCGACATTTTCAAGTAACAACTTAACACGAATAAAAGAATAACTGTAGTCCCACAAAACTTTGTCCGAAAGAAGCACCGCTATCAAAGTTAAAGTTTTGAAACATTTTGACATCGTTACATTCATGTTCATTAGCTCTTGATCATTTGAAAGAATTATCTCTAATTTTGGTCTTGTTGGGCCAAAAGTTTGAAATAGACATGGGATCAGAAAAGCTCAAAAACTTGTAAGGATATATAGATATCTAAGACAGCCAGATAGTTACTAATAATTAATGGGAAATAAAATGGGAAAATGTGATACACTCACTGACTGACTTCAATCCAGTGTTGGAAATTAGTTTTGTAATTTATTGCATACTATATAAAATAATGGAAATTTAAAATATATGATAGCAAATTTATAACCAAAGAGGAAAGAATTCTTACCTTATTTGCAGAAAAGTTTTTTTATTTTGTAATTTTAATAAGAGAATATAGTTATTATCTTCTAGTCATTACCATTTAAAGATACATTCATTTGTAGTAAAATTTAAAAATTAGTTTATTTCATTCTCATTTATTTCAAATATTTAAAAGGTATATCAGTGCAAATCTTGAAATAAAAATGGCAACTAGGCTCATTCACAATAATAAAGCAATAGTATGAGTTGATTATTGCATATTATTTAATTTTTTTAAATCTCTCAAATTGTTGAAATAGCAGTTAAAATTAAAAAGCAAACTTGCAGCTTTTTTTTTTTTTTTTTGGGGGGGGAGGCGCTTTTGGGACTGGATTTTTAATGCCTGGGACGTGACGCTTGGTGCTCTATACCTTTTACTATAGGTACTACAACGACAGGTGCTCGAGGGAGTTGACTTCTCGCATTCCACCACAATTGCATCACCCTCGTGGCACAAGTGTCCCCAGCTTTTTCATGAATTGTTTGTGAATATTGGGAACTTCAGGCTTGTTCGTTGTGGTACCAACTCACCTCTTTTCTGTGGAACTTTCTTCCTTCATCTGTTTTTCCTGCTGTATTTAATCTCCCTCTCTTCAAGTCCCCCGTCTGCGATCACCTCAGAGATTTGCGTTAGGCTTGGGATTTGGTAGTTTTTCCCATTATTATTATTCTGTCCCCTCTTTGAAAAGGGCTCTGCCCGTGTTTGGTGGTTACCCGAAAAAAAATATATATATTTTTTAAGTTGCCACACTCACAGGCGAGAAACAAAAATTAACTATACATACAAATTATACCCACCCCAAATCAGTACTTGTGAAATATCCCCTGGATGCAATTGTTCACTTAAAGCGAGAGGTTATGTTCAATTATGTTGTGTTCAGTTAAGTCTTAATTATTAATATTTAACTGCCTTTTCATTTAGAATGAAGAAGCCACTGGTAATATGAGTAATGCGCCTTCCTCGCAGCCTTCGGTTTCACATTCGCATGCAGATATTTTGCCTCTGGAAGTTAGCACTCAGAGACAACCTCCGATGACTTCGTCACAGTACTCTACCAATACTTTCAAGTCGATCAGAACATCAACAAATTCTCATTCAGTTGGAACGGCTCCCGTTGTAAATAATTCAATCAATAATATACTACCTTCTACCCAAGTAAGTATATTTAGTTTTATATAGTATGGTATTGGATATTTAATAAATAAAGAGTTATCATGTTTAATTATGTTAGTTACCTTTTTTAAAGTTAAAGTTTTTTTCAAGATGTACATTTTCGGTCTTGTTCATTCCTTTAGACTTTGTAGCCACCGAACCTATACATTAGTTGGAGGTTCATTACCTACCTCAGTAGGTTTATAGTCAAAGGTAATTGAGTTGCATGTTTTTCTTTACTTAGTGGATTTTGGGGTATGCAGATTCTTTAAATTTATTAGCAAACTCCGCTTCAGATCAAATCATTTAGGATGCTAGAGACCTCCGTGGCCGTTAGTTCGAGTCCAGATGATTAGACTTACTGTGCAAGAAGCGATTAAAGTGTGTGATTTTTGTGTGTTAGAGAAGGGGTGTACTGTTGTAAATGTTTTCCAGTGATGGTTGTAAGTATTGAAAAGTGTAATATTACACCTTTCTGTAAACTGTAAATTAATTACAGAAAATCTCCGAAACTGTAATTAGTAGTGCCCATTCAAATAACCACCTCCGTCATATACTCAATGGAGATCAATAGGAGAACCACGAACTCGAAGGGTGCGAAAATGATTGCTTAGACACGTTGCTACCACGAAGCATAACATTTTGCTGTACTTCCTGGTATTAATGGGTTTATTTTAACGTAAGTGATCAACTTGAGAGAAGAACAAAATTGTAATTTAGACACTAATGAGTGGAAGAGACCAAATTTAAAAGAGGTTATTGGTGGAAAGAGTTACTGTTGAATGTTTATCAGCCGCAAGTTTTCTTCCCTTTACTACATCCCATCTGGGGGCATCATCTCTCGTCCTTCCTAATCTTTCATTCACACATATATCTCCTTACAACTATTTCTAAACTCAGGACCACTTGAGTTTTCATCGGGCCGCTTCCACTCGCATTCTCCCAGAAATTCATCACATTTCACATCCAGGAGTACGTTCTCACTTCCCACTCTCTCAATACTCCTCCATTCTCAATCTCCTTACATTAATAATAAGAAAATCAGAAAGAGAGGAACTAAAAGACAATATTTTAATAACTCTCAAAACGCTCTTCTTCCTTTTTTACACAAACCACCAGATGTTTCCTAAAGCACAAATAGAAACAGATATAAGGGGGGTACTATCTTGACTCGGTATGTAAATATTCTCCTCTTATCAAATACTTACTATCAACTTATTTATCATAATCATCCGAGCATACAAAATTATCACTAAACACAATTACTACATAACAAGAGGGTATTGAGAGGAATAAAGTACCTCCACTATCCCCTTTATCCATTCTCTCACTCATCATAAAATTATATCTATACATCATTATCCTGTACTACCTTACTATATATATATATATATATATATATATATATATATATAGCGGAGAGAGAGAGAGAGAGACGCCACAGAAAAATTTTCATTGTACAAGAGAGACGAACATAAATAAAAAAAACAATGAAACAACAAACATAAAAATCAAGACAAATTTAGCACACATGTTCGTGCACTTGGCTGATACCATTTAAAATGAATATAAAATTCCAGAAGAAGCAAAGAGTGATAACACAGTAATATACTATACTTCATTCGGTAAGAGGAAGAAAGTAAATAAATCTCTAGCCTCAGACGTATACCCTACACTTCGGCTGAATATATATAAAAACAGAGACAATAAGTTCAGATAATACTAACTTAATTTTTCCAACTGTTCTAATATGGTTAACGTAAAATTCTCACAATTGAAGGGCCAACCCATATTTAGTCACTAGCCCCCAATAAAACTTAGATTCACTTACTTTGATTTAATAATCTACTTCAAAATTAAATCTTTAGTTTATTTCTATTAATATTAATTCATAATTAAATAATACTAAACTACAATTCTTTTGTTATGTTGCATTATTAAATATCACAATCCATTAATATTGCTATTGAATATCACAATCCATTCCTGGAATTTGTTATTTATATGAAATTCTCAAAAATATCATCTTTCCCTAAGCCACTCCTAAAACGACCTTGTCTTCACCAATCAGTTCCTTCCGTCACTCGACGCACTCGTTTCAATCAAACATACCACAAATACTCCTAAACATTCATAACAATCCCCTAGTATCCTAACAGTTATTTATTCACAGCACCCCCGACCCATAGTAGTAGCAGAAATAAATGGTCGAGAGCCGCACGGCCAGGTAGTAGTTCAGCTTCAGTAGCTCTACAGATTAATTAATTAGTAAGTGGGTGAAACTATTTGTGACTGCGCGGAGGCAGAACTCTCACAAAATCCTCACGGAGAAAATCAATATTATTAAATTTTCCTTCTCATAAATACTTTTTGTTACACAACTTCCAAAAACGTCAAATCATAAGGTATACAAATGTTCGGGGCTTATTTATTATTACAGTCTTTCATGGGTATCACCGAATATATTAATTTCAACTCCGGTTAAAATTTAATTTTCAATCTCATACTCTCTTGCTATAGTCATTAACCAAACTCCTTCTTATACACTATTCTTCACTACACTACCTTGCCGAAAAATGTAGACACACTAAGTCTCTTTAGTCCACATACGAATGTACATTTCCTCCCAAAATCCCTATTCCCTATCTGGGCACTTTCTTAAAACTATCAAACCTTATTTAACGACATTTGCTATCACTTCTTCATTCGACTGCGCAAAGTATTATTGGCTAAGAATTGTACGGGAGAGAAAGATGTTATTTGTAGTATCTTCTGCTGGATAGCTTTCCTTCTATTTCAATCAAAGTTTTTTTAGACGAAAATAAGCACCTTCCTTACTTATTGTTAAGAAACTTATTAGATTTAAATAAATAACAAGAGATAAATACACAATCATATAATCTCTCTTTTCTTAACTTTATCTATCACATCGTACCAATCAAAAAGCATATAACGGGAGACAGATTATACCACTAATTATATACACCTTAATAGTATAAGTCACTTAATTCTTCCTACATTTCCACAAAACTGAGAGAGTTATATATAATAATAATAATATATTACCTAATAAATTCACTATTATATTATTATTATATCTCACCAATATCAAATAGCAATCCATATTTAAATATATCATATATAATTCAATTTATATTACTTTTTAAAAATAGTAGCAGGATTAATTAATAATATAAGTAATATTAATATAATAATTAATAAATATAATAAAATAGATATAATAATTAATAATAATAATATACATTAAATATATTATATAATTAAATAATAATAATATATAATATATTATAAATATAATAGGTAGATACCTAATGAGGTAATAAGCGATTTTATTCAAATATCGCGAGGAGAATGCAGAATGTGGAACAGAGGATATAATTTTAGAAGTTTGTACGTTAAACGAGTTTCACCAATTTTAATACACAATGAGGCTAAACTTATAATTTGATTATAAGTTTAGTTGGATATAAGAGCTGATATTATACTGAAGTATTAGACTGCTTTAATAATGGGTAAGGAAGAAAAGAATTAGAATTTAAAAAATGAGGAAACTTATTATACTTTTATATTGAAATTAAAATATAGATATGTGTATGTGGATTGTTGAGTAATAGACTCACAAAGTGAGTAATTATGTTGAAGGAAGGATTGATAAGATAAATTGTGATGAAAAATATAAGGTTTAGGGATGAATAAGGGAAAGAGGATACGAAGTGATATAAAGTTCCGCCTCTCATTCTGACTATTCAATTCGTCGGAAATGTAATATGTTAGAGATCGTTCGTTCTGTTGGAAAGCCCGACATTAGCGACTGGGAGACTCGTGGCTCAAAAGAAAAAAGTGGCGAGTGTACACGTTACTCCTAAAACTGAGTGTGGCGCGCGCGGAAAGGACAAATGGTCGCTTAAGTGTCACGAGGGCGCCAGAGCGAGAAAGCTAGACAATATGCACAGGATTGGAGTATGTCGTGTATATGCGTGAGTTGTGAGAGGGTACAATTGTTTGTAGAGCTACAACGCTTAGAGCCAACAAGCGATGCAAATCGTAAATTTACCCACTTGAGAGGATCAATATCAAATTATGTCAGCGGAGCGAGAGTAATGCGAACTGAGCTCAATCCAAAGTCAAACTTTAGAAAACAGAAATCTTGACTCGCGGGGCGGAAAGTATATCTCACCGCATTTTTCGAGACTTCGCAACTTATCGGTCCGAGTGGGCTGCAGGTAAGACTGGTTACGGTGCTACTTATTTTCCTTTCGCTAATTGTCATGATTGTCTATCTGAGCTGACGCGTTATTTGATATCTTCGCGCATTGACTCACGTCGTACCCGCGGGAGTCAACCTCGTATGCCTGTAATGGAGGTGTGTTGCACAAAGATCAATTAGAGAAATTAAGAGTATAATGGAATAGAATATAAAAGTATTACGGACATTCTATGCTATGAAAGATATAAAACAGATTCCTTGCTGAGTTACAAGGTAAGCCGAACTATCCGGGTGTACAATGAATAAGAGTAAACTCCTCATAAAATACAATAATACTTTCTAAGATTACCTAATGAGCCTCTATCTATATAGTTATCAGTAAATCCAGGTACCTCTCACTGTAAAATCGGAATATTTTCTGTGTTATCTCACTGTGTCTATATATGCCATGCAATTCTTAAATATTCATTAACAAAATATATAAACTCCACCAACGTAATCCGTTCCCTGAATGTCCTTGCAACTTTCTTTGTTTGGTTCGTTCTTTGTTTTTTGGTATATGCTCTTGAGGTCAATAATACTCGTTATCAATGAGTTTACCCTGTTATTATGATTGCAATTGTTTCGTCATGAAGTAGTCAGTGATCTTTGAGACTCTAAATAATAATAGTTATCTGAGAAAATATTTGAATGATAAATAAGAAAGCAAACTTAGGCGCCAGCCGGGTGTATCGGCTACAAAACAGACCAGATTAAATCTCTTACTGTGTAAATGAGACTCTAGTATTACCATCTTTACAATAAACCCTATTTTATCCCACATCCAGATATTAATAAAATATTAAGGTTTTTAAAATAGTATTTTGGGTCCTTATGAGTTTCGTGTTCCTCAATATATCTAAGAAACAACTTTTATAAAAATTAAAGAAAGTAAACTTTGAAAAAACAAATAATTTTTAACCATAAGTAAACTATATTTACCAAAATGTTCCGTTTATGTTTTTATATTTCTAAAAAGTCACACAATTTACATGGCGCGGCAGCCGGCCAGAGTGTCAATCCAAACCCTAAACAAATAACAAGAGTTACTAAAGATCATATTTAATGACTATTCATCATGATTTACTATTTATTGCGACTTCTTAACTAGCTATGAAAATCGAATATGTCTCTTCTTCGCACATCATAAAATGACTTAACGATTCAGTAGTATAGAAAACGAGACCAATAAAATAAGTACTACCGGGGGGTTAGCCAAGATTCTAGGCTTATTTTTAGGTTTAACAAAATTGGGGTCGCAAATACTGTCATGTATTTGGAGGGTATGAATGGACACTGCCATTAGCTGACCTCTATAGTAGGGATTATATGGGGATAGTAGTATATATGGTCATAATATCTTAGATACTTCGTCGAGGGCATCGCCCGCCGATCGATTACTTGTGGTTAGACCATGGGGAGTCGGATATCTATGAGAGGACTCACAAACTCCCCTGCAGTCGTTTATACATTGGTTAGTTATCAAGAGGCGTGTTTTGAGCCTACCATATACAATAACACCTTTATGGATATACGCTCAGGCAGTATTTGAAGCGGGGACATAGAGAAGATTTTTTGAATTGAATGCTGATAGCAAGAGAAAATGATGAAAAAATTAGTCACTAATATTGAATATATTAACAGCTTGAATGGGGCGCACCCAACTGTTACCGAAATTATAGAAAAGAGTCGTGCTATGGAGAAGCACAAGTTCGAGGAGCTGAGCACTGGAAATCAGAGACACACACTCGAGCTGCGTAAGTTATTGACGTAGGTCAAGAATTCAGATTGTCTATTTGATGATATGATATGGTTTAATAAAAATCGACGTATGGGTCTCTAATTCTTTGAAGGCTTCACAAGAGCTACTCCTTCAATGAAATAACTTTGAGCCAATAGATAGTATGTGGTTTTTGCCAACTGAATATAAAGTAAGTTAGACTAATTTTTAGCCAGGAGAGGACGAAAAGGCAAAGAATTAGGGGACGATCTTGATTAATTCTGAATGGTGTCCACTCGAGTTGATTTCAAACGTTAAAAACATCTTTATAAGTGTGAATGAGTATGCTATCAAAAATAGTTGGCGTTTTGAGCATTTGCTATTTATAACCTCGTTTATTGGCTCAGGTATTATAGAAGATATAGACTGGGCGTGTGAAATTTTTTGATGTTCTATTGTTCAAGATTGTTGGATATCCAGCAAGGACGCGTTATATGGAAAGACATGAAAAAATGAAATATTCGGGGAATTTCTTCAGTGGGTGGTGAAAACAAAAGAAGGCAAAGAATGATTTTTTCGTAGTTAAGATAATTTCATATAATAGTTTTTGAGTTTTGTGATTATTATTCAAATCATTTGAGTTTATTGAAGAATGTTTAATATTTAAGTCTGAAGCTTAATAAAAATAAAATCCAACTTTTATTAAAAATTTTTCTGTTGATAATAGACTTTTAGTGTTTTTTGTTAAAACCACGGTAAAGAAAAGTAAAGTTACTCATCCAAAAACTAAAAATGTCTGGAAGTGTGACGACCTTATAAATGATTTTCACTCAATATATCAAACATCGAGGTTATCCCAAAATTATACTGACCTCGCCGTCTTGACCGGTAAAATTTGACGAAAATACTTTTGTGAAAATTCATATTGATAAGCGATAAAATTTAAAACGCACTTATACTAATGCAATCAGCTCGAATAAAATATAAGCTATCTAATTATTAGCTAAATTGAATATTCTTAATGAATAGTATAAATATAAGTATAAGATACTATGCAAATTATTACATGCGGGATTTAAGCACAAAGAAAGGTTGAACATTTAGAAACTTAGCAGAGGAAACGAGGTCATACATCACCTAAAATGAGTGGTACAGCGGAGCAGTCAGGTTATTGAAAGTTTTTTGTTGTTATATAGAAGAAATGCCTATTTGGCTTTTAAGTAACCATGGTATAGTTAACTTTAGGAATTTTTAAAGACATCCCATCTTATATTTCAAGGAGAAACAATAGGGAGTTTTACCTTTCCATCTTAAATTTGTTATTTGTTGAAATCACAATAGAGTCACACCTACAATTAATCATTATAGTATATAACATGTCCGTTAATAACTCCAAATCAACCTGTTGATGTGGTACTATTAACCAAAGAAATTTTTTATGCCTCGCCTTATATATTGATGATCATCACACCTCAACTCATCACATGTCATAATTTATACCTTTCACGAAGCCAGCTCCTTTTTTATATATGCAAAATTACCATAAGGTTCATCCAAATGTCGACCTCAATAATTTAATGAGACTTGTAGTTGCGCACGTGATTAATCCAAATTCAATTCACCTGATGTTGACCATAGTGACTAATCAAAATTGAGTAACGATAAATTTACTAGATTCTTTATTTTTATTTATCCCCAATATGGTCTAAGTTTTAAAATTACTAAATTAGCTTCTCTATATCTAAATATATAGTAAACATGTCATAAAATTTTACCCTTATCTACTGCTCAGTAACTTTTATTTTCTTATAAAAAAATAAAAATTTACTCGAGGAAATACCATCTAAACAATGAAGGAAATAAGCAAATGGTTCGATATAGCAGGACCGTAATTTAATATGATAAATCTATTAGAATAATAACAGACTTAATAAGTATTAGATATTTATTAGTGAGAGCGATATTACTAAAGAATTAACGCCGTAATAAATTATATAACTAGTATATATGATTATACAAGGCTCAAATATATAGTATACATAATTTGGTTATAGGTACAATATGATCAACAATGAGATAAAATGATGATCGGATAATGTAACTGCAAAGATTATATTTATCTATTTTACTTTAATTGTTATTGTGTGTGGTGTGATGGGGTAGAGCCACACTAAATTGTGTCAGAAGTTTAAAATTAGGTAAGAAAACTCCCGGGCCAAAATTAATTTGTTTTTTCCCTTAATTTGATTATATGATACATGTAGAATTATATATATATAATTATTTATATATATAAAGTATATTATTTACTATATATGTATATTATAGTATATAATTACTAGTATAATCTAAACTATATTTGTTATGCCCCTATAAAGTATATGAATTATATATATATTAATACATATTAATTATTTGAATTTATTACTATATATATAATATATATTGATAGATAGTATATGTTATATATTATATATAAATGATATGATTGATTATAGAACCTGATGAGTAATACATATAAAGTTACCTCAGCAATGGTGAATCGAACCCCCAGGGGGATTATAGAGTAATCGGCTAAAATCGGCGAGTTTTTGGGTATGCTCCGTTAAATTCGCGGTATGCCCAGAGGTAATATCAACATGGCTCGAATAATATCATCACTTTTTGGGTGAAAAAATTGAATGAAAAATGACCTTTTAATTAATAATAAATCTAATTCGATATAAATAGCTAGTTCCTAAGGTAATTTTGTATTTTTAATTATTTTCCCCTCGATTCCTTTTTAACTTAGATTTTAGCGTTTCTTCCAACGGGTTTTAGCGTAACATTAACCTATTTGGATAGGCATTTAGAGAATTGATACAGATTTAGCTCCACTTTTTTAGTTGATAAGACTAGATTCTGTAATTATCTTTTTGGTACAAATTCGGTGAGTGGCGCGGAGTGGTTTGAAAGGAAGATTTGAAGAAGCTATTGGAGATATTTATGGTAAGTGGGCAAAAAGAGTTTTAAAATTCCAGGTTTTTAAATTTAGGCTTTAGCGTACGAATGATATTTTTCTTTCGATTTTTCCTTTGATTTTCTTAGTTAAATTTAGCCATACTTAAATGATAAAATAGTAATATAAAGTGTCTGTATGGTTTAGCAAAGAGTCTTGTACAGACGCGGGCCTTCTATGACTTGCACCAATCATCAAGGGTGCTTGCGACTGCTAACTCTGCATCGTGGAATACAACTCTCTAACTCCTAACGGCCTAATGTTTGGCTCTTGGTCTGAGGACCCAGAGGCTAAGACTGTCATTCTCTACGCGTTAATATATCCGAGCTATATCACTTATTTTTATACAATGCACGCAGAGCGAAACGGTGAATGGTATAATGTGCCTACATTATTTATGTAAACATAGCAGAAACTCTAAATAATAGTAACAATCGAATACATAGATATATTCAAAACAATTCACTATCGCTGAGCGAATAGAACGTGGGTTGGTATCGGATTGTTCTTCTGTGGAGACTTTTAATATAGCAATCTCTATTGTCTCGAAAGCCCACACTATTATCTATCCCTCGTCATTTCGACCCGTATATCTGAACAAGATAGAATCTCTATTACTGCCACTAGACTGGAGTTTAGGGCGCTCTCACCACCTCACAAAGTAGCAGATGTTAACAATTTTATTATTTTTGATTTTACCCTTACCTACTTTCTCCACGGAAACTGGTCGATATTGCCTTCTCTATCCAAATATGGAGTCCTATTTAGGTGGATTTCCAATTACATCGACATTCTGGGAAATGAATGGATGGGTTCCTCTCATACTGATCTATAGGTGGGGAGGAGCCGAATCATGTTCAGTATGCTCAACGAGTCTGGAGGCAACTACGTAAAGAAGCTTTTACACACAAAGTATTCTCGCACTTTATTTAAGTATAATGCTAATTAAACTGCAGTTACTTCACATTTGTGTTAACTTGTAATTTATATTCAAATTAAACCAGGTATAATAGAGAACAATATTATTTTAGTATCACTATATATATAAAATATAGTATACTATAGTATATTATATATATATTATATATATATATGATATGTGAACATTGAAATCACAGTACGGGTATTTATCAACCAACGAAGTCTTCTTTCTTATAGAATAATTAAACATATTATTCTATATATGTATGGTCGTTAACATTAACAGTTAATATTGCCTAACCTAAAATAACTCATAAAATTATTTAAGTTCTGCAATCCTTATTGATTTAATTCTAGGAAGAACAATGTTTTAATATTAAACATATTCAATATACCAGATTATATCATCTTCGTACTTTTAAGTCGTATTAAATCACAGTAGATATTTCTAATCTAATGGTGCTAGAATAAGAGGAGAGAGAGAGCATAATATGAACGGTAATTTGCTACTATGAATAAACTTATACATTAGCAAAATTCTGAGTGTATATCTGAAATTAACTAGATAAATAATAATATATACATGACTATTACGAATGATTTATTCGAGCTAGAGATTAACTAAAATATGAAATGCCGGCAGTATTAAGCAAACGACGCAATTGAACTTGACAAATCAGGGCATTATAATATAAGAGAAAGTCAAGGGCTTAAAAAACGAGTCTCATTGTGTTGTTTGGTTTCTCCTCCTTCCATTTCGATACTACAACAAATCTATACTTTTATTATCATATCCAGTTCTCGGACCCCAGGCCATTGGTTTCGGCTCCTTGGGCGGGCTCACAATAGGCCAATGAGGATAGACAAAGGTAGCATAAAATAAAAGGGAGAAGGCAACGGATTTTGGGCGGAGAGAAGCAATTGGGATTCCCTTTTAAAAGTCTGATAAAATCCAACTACCGGAAGAAGTTATAACCCATCACTTTGCATAAAACATGTTTCTATCATGTTTCTCAGTACAGGATAGACCCTGGGTAGAGAGCACCAGAATTGGTAGACTCCCTTCGAATAGCTAAGCAGTGCGGCGGAAACGTCTAGAGCGCAGCGAGAGCACGGTATAAGTCTGCGCTGGAAAGCCGGAATCTTTCTTGTCGCGCTTCATCAAAATCCTGATCCTGAAAGACGTTTCGGTTCCGTGACTCGCACTTTCAAATGACAAACAACAAATACGTATCTGAGAATACATACATACTTCGATGCTTAGTAAATAATCTTGTTATTATCTACTCCTCTACTTTATTGGGCTTACTGGTAAAATGGGCATTATTAGTTAGCTAATATCTCTCAAACGAAAAAAGGCTAAGCTAATTTGGCCTCCTGCTTTCGTTCTATCAGTCAAACCTACTCACTGGATCATATAACGATTCGCTTATTCATTTTCCTTATGAACTTATATAATATATTAGTAGTATAGTGCTGTTTCTCATCCTGCCTCGGTCTCATCTTCAAGGTGTCTGAAATGGCTGTTTAACGCTGTTGATGTAACACAATTTGCATTAGGTATATATAGGTGCACTGGGCTCCTGAATATCTATGAACGTTAAAATTGACGAGGTGGAGCCAGGACTGGACAAGTATCTACTCCCGGAGTTTTTTGAAAGGGAAGTAATAGTATTATCCATAGGCCTACTCATTCCGAGTCTAGCTCGTCAAAATATAGACTAACTCTATATACCTTACTCATAAGTATGGCTCCACATACTAAAGCCTAAACTTTTTCCCTCAAGTTGTGAGATCAGTGCTGCATTGAATTATCATGACTATTCCGAAAAATCATGAAGCTTCTGCGCCTCATCTGAACCCTCTTTAAAATCGTGATCCCCACACCTATCTTGGCTTGTATTGGTAAAGCGCTATCTTGCACCGACAGGCTTCTCTAATACCATCTCGTTTTTCATTGTATATATATAGCCTCTTCTCTAATACGAAAATACTCTGCACTTTCTTTTAGGATCCACTGTTGGCATTCTCTCCCTGTCTTCGTGCTCCACGAGGAGTAAAGCGTTTTCATGGGGCAATTTTATTAAATACGTGCCTGCTTTGCCGAGTCTGTCAACTAGGGGACATCTGGCGAAGTACGAGCCCAATTATACACACAGATATAAAGAGTGTAAATATGAGTCGTCTTGAGAGGTCACATAAATATTAAAAGAGAATTAGACAATTTCACGCTTGCCTGTTCTAATAGTATTTATGGCATTATCACAAAGCAATTTTTGATCGGGGGGTCTATGGTGCAACTAGGGTCACTCTATAGGCCTCTCGCAAAAAGCTTTTCCCATCCCGTTTGGGTATTCTAGCTTCTGTCCTTATTGCTTACTTAATGTCTAGCTTCTCTTCTAAAAATTTTAGCTCAAATATATCCGCTGTTGTATGAGATGGGCCGTGACTTCCTCCCCTTATATTCCTGTCAAAAAAGTGGTCCTTCTAAAGGTTCGTTATTTATTCACCCTACTTTATTCTCTAAGCTTATGTCATTAATTTAGATATATTTCATTCTCAACCATGCCCATTACTATGAACTATCCAACGTATCATAATGACGATGAACCGTACACCTTCAATTCTTCAACTACCATTAGTATCAAAATTATTTCGCTCCTATTATTTTTAAAATTATTTCTAGAATGTAAAATTGCCTCTCGTCTTTAATCTTTCCGATTCTATTCTTAGCTGATTAGCGGATTAAGAATTCGGGTGGGTATATCCTCTGAATAATCAACTTGTGAAATTTTAATATACTTTAAAAACTACTTATACGTCTACAATAATCTGCCTCTACTAAAGACAGCCTAACTTTCTTATTCTCGTTCGACGTTGTCTCGTCGTCACTATCGTTAGACATATTAAACGCATTCAATTTCTGGCCTCTTAACATAACAAAAAAATGGTCTATGTGAATATACCTATCACATCTACAATAACGGTGTTATTGTGTCAGTACAGGTATTGCCTCAAGAAACTGGGA
The DNA here is from genome assembly GCA_015478945.1 of Trachelipus rathkii. Lineage (NCBI taxonomy): Eukaryota > Metazoa > Arthropoda > Malacostraca > Isopoda > Trachelipodidae > Trachelipus > Trachelipus rathkii. The sequence goes on along the minus strand of JABUQX010126346.1, from coordinate 5,301 downwards.
CCTGTTTAGGTACTGCGAGATATTTTAGTTTTTATATCCGTCTTCTCAAATGTTACGTATACCATGCATATACAATGAAGTCTTCATACGTCACCCTTTTATTATTAGTGGAGTATTATCTATCACAAGATCTGGGGATGACTACGTATAGTATAGAATATTATATATATATAAATTGTATGATAAAAAGTTATCTAATACACCGTATAGCTTTGAGTATTAGTATGAAGATGAAAGGCAAAAGGTCATTATGAAACTGTTCCTTGAGCTTCCTAGTTCAACTTGATCATGACTAGTTACTTGACAAGAGTGACGATAGTGGTTAGCCTTATATTATCTTTCTATTATTTGTACATTAAATATATATATGATTGTACGTAGGAGTCACAATGACTCGTGAGAGGGAACTTTCCCTACTTGCGATATCTCAGCCCAATACCCATATTGACGTAATGCCCACTCTATATTAGTAGTAATTTATAAAAAGGGTTGACTGTGTCGGCACAATGATTTTTGATTGGATATTATGATACTTTTACCTATTGCATATTTAGCGCTGCGGTGCTTCCTCTTAACTCGACTGCACTATATACCTATCTGTTCTGGTTAGAATTTTCATTTTCACCTAATTCTTATTCTGTTTTATTACATCAATTTATAATATCCTCTTCACACACTTTAAAGCCCTGCGTCAGTGTTCATCTGCGTAATTTATTTTGTAATAGAAAATAATGTTAAAAATAAAATAATAATAATATATAAAAGATATCTATAATTATAAAGTAAGTCTATCTTGAAACACCAGCTCATTAACTAAGATGTGAGCATCTATATATATTTCACCGATAGTTGAACCACTTCTAAGATTATGTACATTAAACTTATGACATAATAAATCCAATATATAGTGAGAGGAGCTGCTCGTGAGCGTTAGAACATAAAAAAAGGATTTAACAGATAAGTTAGGAAAGCCTCCTAATTACAGCAACCTCATGGCGAGATTCAGCACTGATAGTGACGGTAATGTGATTAGCATCATTTTCAAATAATGCACAAATATTTAAGACCTATATAACTTGAGAGGTATAGTAAGAGTTTTGGATATATGACTACTAGTACATTTATAATAAGTTATCATGGTACTGAAAATTTGTGATAATATCAACATACGTATATGTACCTTACTATAAAGGACACATATAGCTCAAAGGAACCGCTCAATCGAAAAATACTGTAAGAGACATCCTCTTATTGAGAGAAGCTAGATAAGTTTATAATTAAAATTTATATCAATTACTTAGTGAAAAATGAGAATTATTCGAAGCTCTACGATAAATACTAATTGGAGAGATTCTGAGCCTTAAGAAGAGAATAAATATCCTTATTTTCTCATATGTTAGGTCAATGAATAAATGGATCACAACGGTTACCATTATTATCAGTGCTTGCAAGCCAAATAATTACACTTATACTAAATTCCCTATACTACTACCACCACAGTCGAGAGTGAGAACTATATTTTTATAGTATGTTATAGTGATATGGGAGTGAGTAACTACACGTCCAAATATAGGAAGTAGACTTATTCTATTCACCAATTATACTAAAGTTGAATATATATAGACTTTAAAGTATGTTTATGCAAATTCACAAATTTGATAATATTTTGAAAAATATTTAATTATTATATTGAAATGAATATACTTAATTCTTTATCTAAATGGTAGTAATTATTAATAATTATTTGGTAATTTGACGAAGTGGCTTTTCTCTTTCAAAAAATATTCCCTTTGCAGCAATTTTAGGAGAGTCAATTCTCATTGATTTTTATCATTATATTATTGTAGCACTAGTTTAAAACTGAATTATCCACTTCGTATTAGTAAATATTACATTCAAGTTAAATCAAATATTATTATGGTAGCTCAAACCATTGGTTAATATACTTAATATTGTAAATAATAGTAATATGTGAATATTATTTTATATTATGAGAATAAACAAAATAAAAATAAAAAAGTATGATATATAATTAAATTGCCTTATTAATTATTACCTTTAAAGAATACTATTTTAATTTATAAAAATAAATATTATTTTACTATTGGGCACATATCCTATATGAGTGGAAATAGATGAGCTAAGCATCGGATCTCAACTTCTAGAGTATATTCAATTCCTCTTAAGGATTATCCATCTCAAGCAACTGATCCATGTTAGAAAATGTTTTCGATAAATCTATTGTTAGCGCATAACAGTGTAAGAAAGTTCAATCTAAATCTAATAAAAAAAATTAATGTGCAACAGAAATTTTTTCCTAACAGAGAGTGAGCACCTATTTTTGGGGTGGTGGGGGGGGGAGGCTAATAACTGTTTTAACATAATCAAAACAAGAAATCGAGTAATCTCGAATTTCGGAGGGACCTATACTAATATTATTATTTTCTGCGGCAAATGAAGAGCCAGAATACATACACGCTTATATATATAACTTAAATATTATAATAATATATATATAATATATAATAATATACTAATATAAAAATATATTATATTTTATTAAATATTAATATATTATATATTATATAATTATATATATAATAGTAATAATAATAATTATAATATATATATATAATAATAATATATTATAATTATAATATATATATATAATATATTTATTATATTATATTAATATATTATTAATAATTATATAATATATATATATTATATATAGTAATATGAGCCATATTTACTTTTCAGGTATTTATAATGATTATTTGCATCATTATTTGAATAAAACTTATTTTTGAATTATTTGAATGTAAAAATTAAATTGGTTTAAGTACTGTTATCATATAATATTCCATTGTCAACATGAAACCCATCACAGAATATTAATTAAAGCAAACAAACGATTGCATTGGAGCAGGCAGATAATAAAAATTTAATTTGGAATAATAACCAAGAAGTCGACAACAATAATCTACAAATTGGGTATTGGGAAATTACGGCATTAATTGAGTAATATAATTTAAATATGACAAGTTCAAGTACTTTAGGACACAAATCGTAACTTGACTTTTAATAAAGTAAGTAATATTGATACTGTAGTATTTTCTTACTATTTAAACCTATAACTATTGTAAATACTACTTTAATGGAATATAAAAGACATTTCGCTGACTTAGTTCGGCGTTCAGTCCTATATGAGCTTTTTGTCAGGCAATAATGGCAATATGCGGATGCCGGTTAGTCATCTGCTTGCCAAAGTTTTGCGATTAGCCAGTTTTTAATAATTGAGAATTATCAGTCTCAGATTATAATCATTTAGAACAAACATTTATCAAAGTTAGTTTAATTAAGATCGCGTTCAAGTAATGGAAAGATAATAAATCATTGAGGATAAATAAGGGATTTATTAAGAGAGTGAATGACAAAGTGAAAGAAACTAATGTGGCAATAATTATATTATTTACAATAAATATTTATCATATTAAATATAATAAATTAAATTTAACTTGAGTTATATCCTTAGGTGTGCATTTCCATCAAACACCAATTAATATGTCCAAAAAATAAACCGATGGCCTTATTAAAAGGTATCTAGGGCACCAATCGGCGAGGTTAGAATACATGCGAATGCGCCAAAGCAACACAAGATCTAGCTTAAACAGGAAATAGACTTACACCGATTTATCATAATATTTCTTTTTATGGCTAGGAAATAGGTAATTCTCACCAATGGCTACTTTGGATGACGCTGGATAATCTCCCCTTTGGCTGTGAGGTCTTAGGTGGAAGAAATAAAAACCAAAAAGGGTATGCAAGAGAACCAACAAGCAAATTTGTAGTATAAAAAAGACATATACAATCTATAATCTGCGCAAGTGATTAATTTTAAGTCTGCCAATATGAAGTCCACAGATACTATCCCAAGGCAGTGTAATTCAAAATTATTGTTCTTTCTATTTGTAATCCCTTTCCTATGTCCCCAGAAATGGTACCTGGACGACATCGGAGAGAAAGAAAAGGGCAGTTAAGAAAGAACATGGACATAAGCGGAAAAGGGGAAAAGGGCCAGCCTTACCCGGGGCGCCATCAGGTACAATTTAATTAGGAACTTCATTTCGGGCAGCAGAAATCACCCTGAAAGCTTCATGGGACATGTGTTGGGATGGGACCCTCAACAACTATGGTGATCGTCAATATAAGTGGTCATCCTTGGCCCCTAGGTGGGCCACAGCCATACCCCCTCACAATCCCCCGCCATTGTCAGTCTCTGTTATACAAACCTTTATTCGTCTGGCTCTACCAAACTACATTCTCTCCTTCCAACAATTCGTTTACTGGACTCAATCCCTTTGTCTCGCTCTCGCCAGCTGGGCGGTTCCAACACACCGCCACTATACATCCACTTACCAACCGACTATCATAATTCATCGCTTTCCATCTGGAAAAACACGTAAGCATTTCATTTATTCTCTCATTTACCTTCCTTCCCACCTCACAGCTCCTTAACAACTCCCTCTAATAAGTTCCATTCCGCATTTATAAATTCTTCTCACACTGCAACACCCCTAGGATGGTCCATCTGAACACATTGAACTAAATCGTATTACTCTTATTCCAGAACCCATAGTCTCACTACATATAAGCAATCACACAGGTATGACAACATACCTCCATGTAAGACCGCTAGGCAACACTCAAACTTAGGTCCTTTACATGCATCCAACAGGCACCCCCACCCCGATTTAATTGCAAACAGCCACCTTCTATAAAAGACAAAAATAACACAAAAAAATAAATCACATAACGAAACATTAAAGGCGTGTCCTTCTCATCCAACATACTCTCTCAATATTTAACCTCATCTCAGATTTTTGATCCAGCTGCTTACCAGTTAACAACATAACATCACACTGAGGAGTGTCTTAACGCACAAGGAATTCATTACCCTTATCCACGTTTACTTCAAGCCCTCCTTTTACACACCCTGCCAAATCTCTCTACCGAACCTCTCACACACTCTTCAGATTCGCCACACAGAAACAAATCATCGCCGCAATAATAGGTAGGGTACACTTAAACAATTTTATTATACTAAATTCATACACCATTTCCGCCATTCGATCCTCTAATTCTTCCATAACCCATCCATATACAAATGAATAACCAAGGAGACAACACAGCCCTGGTCTTATTCCGCTATTAATACTAAACCAATCCACCTTGACACCATTTATTCTTTACACACGCTTAACTATCGTCATTCATACTTTCGATTCCATTCATAAGCCA
>JABUQX010126345.1:27500-30000 GCA_015478945.1 Trachelipus rathkii | reverse complement strand
TGTTATAATATCTGGTGAAAGTGGAAAGGCTGACATAGTAACATTAAAAGAGACTGCTGATGAAATTCTTAGATCCTACTATGCAAAGTCAAAAGACTGTGATCCTGAATTACAAAAGATACACATAATAGAGGCAGCTGCAAGACTAATCAAGAGTGATGTAAAAGCTTATGACAAGGCAGATAAATTTACATATCCATCAACAGATGTTCTCACTACCGATAAAAGTATTAATTACCTCCCTGGCAGCTTAAGGTTGTTCTGTACAAAAATGTTTGTGGGAAAAGATGTTTCGACAAAAGTTGGTGCTATTGGCCAGAGTATAATGCAAGTTGTACGTCCAAGAGCTTTGATATGTCCATTGCAGATAGGTGTAGCTATTCAAATGCATCACAACTTCAGGTCACGTTATATTATCGATGTCCTCCATCATCTGGGTTTCTGTTCTTCCTACACAGAAGTTATTAAATTCGAAAGGAATGCTGCAATAGCAAGTAGCCGTTTTTCACTGGATGTGACACATAATAGTGCATTACTGTTTGCAGCAGACAACGTCGATCACAACATTCGGACATTAGATGGAAATAATACCTTTCACGGTATGGGAATGATTGCTGCTGTAACACCAGAAATTAAATTACAACCCACTGTTCCGAGAAATAATGTTACAGACAGTGCTATAAAGAACATTGCCCATGTTTCGATCGAAGAGTACAGATCCTCCAGAAATCTTCTGCAGGATATCAATTTTAAAAAAATAGAACGAATTGGTACAAATATCAGAAAAATAGATATTCTCTGGCAATTGTCCTGGTCATTTCCAGGAAAAGATCATTGCAATTGGTCTGGAATGATGCAGAGTGTATACAGTAACTCGAACCTCCAACACTCTGGAAAGGCATCTGTTAGGTTCCTGCCAATCATTAATATGGCACCAAGTAATATGACTTGCATATTATCAACTCTCTTATATTTGAATAAAATTGTACATGAAAATAAGGTTCCATGCATAGTCACTTTTGATCAACCTTTGTACTGGAAAGCATCACAAATTATTCATCAGTACAAAGAGCTTGAGAACACAGTATTAATACTAGGGTCTTTCCATACTCTCATGAATCTTGTGGGCTCGATTGGGACATTAATGAACGGTTCAGGTCTAAAAGAAGTGTTACAACAGATATATGGTTCCAATGCTGTACTTCATATGATGACTGGCAAAGCCATCTCCAGGGCTATACGAATAAGCAGTCATATGCTTGTATCAGAAGCCTTGACAAAAATAGGGTGCACTGTAAAACAAGCTGATGGAGATGCAGATTTAGATATTGTTCAATCTGCAGTAACGTCATCTACCAATATAATGACCGTCACTGTTGGCGAAGATACAGACTTGTTGGTTCTTTTGTTATACCATGCGAAAAACAATGGTTTTAAACTGTACTTACGGAGTGACATAAAAAGACTGTTGTCTACAAATCCAGTGTATGATATTCTTGGAATTAAAGCCTTGCTGGGTAGTGATATTTGTAAAAACATTTTGTTTTTACATGCTTTTACTGGTTGTGACACAACGTTCAGAATCTTTGGCATCGGAAAGGCCAGAGCATTGGAAAAACTAATGAATGATGAACAACTACAGCTGGCTGCAAACGTATTTTCCTCAGACGGAACTCAACAGTGTGACATTGAATCTTCAGGAAGTAAGGCTATGTCAACACTATATGACGGCAATAAAGGAAATTCTCTAAAAGCACTTCGTCATCGAATGCTAGTTGAAAAAGTTGCAGCAGCTAAATCGTTTGTTTGCATCTGAACGTTGGCCACCTACAGAATCAGCAACAAAGTACCATAGCTTTCGTACATACTATCAGGTATGTGTTTGGAAATCACAAGAAACGCCTTTAACTGCAACAGAATGGGGTTGGTTTGTTAGGGAAAACTCGTATTACCCTACAGTATCTGATATGCCACCAGCCCCAGAGTGGTTACTGAAAATGATCCATTGTTCTTGTAAGACGCATTGCGCAACAATGCGATGTGGATGCAAAACAGAACGGGCTGCCTTGTTCAGCCTCTTGTGGGGAGTGCCAGATCAGTGGATGTGACAACAACGTTGAAACTGAAAACAATGACAGTGATTCAGATGCATAGTTTGTCCGACATTACTTATTCAATTCCTTAAGGACTTTGTTCTTACAGTACTTTTATACTAACTATGACAATAAAAATGTAAATAATAATATTTCTATGTCCTTCTAATAAATTCTATTCTTGAAATATAATTTTATTTTCTTTGATATTTCAATATTTACTCTTATATTTAATGGATGTGCTTTCATTAATCTCAATATATACAAAATATCTTTAAACAAATATAACAAAAAATCGACATTCCGACGCCATTTTGAATTTGATTTTTCAATACTTTCCCATACTTGGATTTTGTCTGATTTTGGATATGTTATAAAGCAACATTTTTAAAGTTGAATACCATTTC
>JABUQX010126345.1:12500-17500 GCA_015478945.1 Trachelipus rathkii | reverse complement strand
ACTGGTGAAAATGATCAAGAAACGGAGGGCGAGATGGTGATTGATTGGATTTGAAGTTGTGTAATAAAGCTTTATGGAGGGTATAGTTCCAAGGATTGGAGGAGAGCGGTAATAGTACCCCTTATATAAGGGTAAAGGGAGATAAGGACTGTAGAAATCTACTAGAGGGAATAAGTTTATTGAGGTGGAGGAAGGTATATGCTGGTATTTGGTCGAAAGAGTGCGTCGAGTGACTGAAGACGATTGGTGAAGAACAAGGTGCGTTTAAGAGTGGTAGAGGAGTGTGTGGAGTCAAATCTTTACATTGAAACAATGATGAGAAAATGAGGAACAAGAAGAAAATTGTTTTAGGTTTTATGGATTTGCAACGGCGTATGATAGAGTTAATAGGGGAGCGTCTATGGCAGTGTTAGTGATATATGGTGTTGGGTGGTAGGCGTTCTTGGATCAAAGTAGTGAGAGATAGTGAAGCGTGGTAAGAATAAATTGGTGTCAGATGGTGATGGTTAGATTACAGCGGAGTAAGACAGGGTTGGGTTATGTCTCCTTTGGTTATTCCAATTTGTATATGGATGGGGTTATGAAAGAATTCGAGGTGGGCGATGGCAGGACATGTTTTAAGAGATGGTGGAGATGGAGAATGAGTGGGGGTGCCCTTTACCGTATTATATGCGGATGATTGGTTCTGTGTGGGCGAATCTGAAGAGAGTTTTGAGAGAGGATGGTAGAGAGATTTGGCAGGGTTGTAAAAGGAGGGGCTTGAAATTAAACGTGGATAAGAGTAAGGTGATAGTGGTGGGTGAGGAGAACGCCTCAGTGTGAAGTTAGTTAGATGGTGAGCAGCTGGAAACAACGTGTTCTGAGTTTAAATTACTATAGGGTATGTTGGCATGAGAAGGGAACGGACGATGCAGAGTGTAGTAGGAAAGTTGTGAATAGCAGGAAGGTGGCTGGTGCAATTAAATCGTTGGTGAATGTAAAGGGACTAAGTCTTGAGTGTGCTAGGGTTTTACACTGAGGGTATGTTGTTACCTGTCTTAATGTATAGTAGTTGAGACTATGGTCTTCGAATAAGAAGTATAGATCTAAAGTTAATGTGTTCAGATGGACAAATCTTAGGGGAGTGCTAAGGTCGTTAGAAGAATTGATTAAAGAGAGGAATGACGTATTAGAGAGTTGTGTTGTGTCGTGTGAAGAAAGGGGTAAATGAGAGAATAAATGAAAGTATGTTGAGATGGTTTGGTCATATGGAAGGATGAATGATAGTCGGTTAGTTAAGCGGATGTATAGTGGCGAGTGTGTTGGGAACCGACCGGCTGGGAGACCGAAGAAAAAATGGATTGAGTCAGTGAAACGAATGTTGAAGGAGAGAAATTGTGAGTTAGGTAGAGGCGATGAAGAAAGGTGTATAACAGAAGTGAATGGCGGGGGATTGTGAGGGGGTATGGTTGTGGCCCACCTGGGCCAAGGGATGAACCCCCCTTACATTGACGATCTACCATAGTGAGGGTCCATCGCTGTCCCATGAAGCTTTAGGGTGATTTTCTGACTGCGATGGGTTCCCACTAATTAATGGTACTGAGAGGCGGTAAGGCTGGGCTTCTTTTCGACTTGTGTCATGTCTTTCTACTGCTTTTCTTTTCCGATGCCCGTTGCGCACCTTACTCCCATTCTTGAGAAAATATAAGGAAGATGAAAAATATATATATATATATATATATATATATATATATATATATATATAATAATATTAATAATTTTTATAAATTTCAACTTAATAAATATATATATATATTATATATATATATATATATTTATAAATAAGGAGTTGCTAGTTGAAGAAAGGGTTAAACGAGAGAATAAATGAAAGTATGTTGAGAGTTTGGTCAGTGGAGAGGATGAAATAATAGTCGTTGGTTAAGGGATGTATAGAGGCAATGTGCTTCGTCCCGACTGGCTGGGGAGACCGAAAAAAATTGGATTGAGTTCAGTAAATAATGTCTGAAGATGAGAAATGCGAGATAAAGGTGGCATAATTGGAGAGGATGGCGGTTTTTGAGGGGGGTAAATGTTGTGGCCCACTGGGTCAAGGATGAAGTCCCACAACTGACGAGATACAAGGTGAGGGGCCGGGCGCGGTCCCGTAAAGCTTTAGGATGGATTTTTTTTTACTGCAATGAGTTCTCACTTAAAGGGATTAGGTCATTAGTAAGGAGGAGGTAGTGGGTAGAGTGAGAAAGTTAAGTAACATCTGCAGATTTATATATATATAATATATATATATATATATATATAATTATATATATATATATTATAATATATTATATATATATATATATATAATAGTATATATATATATATATATATATATATATATTATTATGCTGTGTAAAATGACAACCCAACGCTTGTTCAAATTTCGTTCAAAGTTACTGGGTTAGAATGAATGTTTATACATCATCAACATGCTTGCTGTTGATTCGGACATTGTTCCAATGCTTTAGTGTAGCCAACATTTAAACCTCTTTTCCCTTTAAAAAACTACAAATTCGCGCTTCGTATTTTGCTTATTGAAAAGACGATCGTATAAATCTCGAGACTTCCAACTATTAAGCTAAGTTCCGAATCATCCATATTAACCACGGCAGCAGCAGTTGGTAATATGTTCGGCAGTTTCTCCTATATGCATCAGCTAATAAACTTCAAAACCTCTAACTTTTTATATAATATAGTTGATGAAGTCCAAAATCGTTCCATACGTATAATTAGCAAAAATTTTAATTAAACATAAAAGAGGAATAAATGAAATAAGTTTTAAAAGGAATATACATTAAAACTATTCCACGTTACATCATGTAAAAACACTAAATCGTAAAAAATATTCTTCAAAACTCCATTTTACTAATAAAACCATTTCACGCGTAGAAAAATTAATTTCTTTAATGTATGAAAAGCATGCACGCGCGCGCACTTACACAATACTTCAATAATCACTTATTCACAAACTTAAAAATAACGAACACATTATAAAATGATACAAATCCTTTAAATCTTAATTGGGAAATTTAAAGAAATTTACTGAAAAGAATTAGTTAATTTATAGATCTTTAACGATGAGAGAAAAAAATGTACAATTTATATACAATGAAAAAATTTATTCTACCTTAATACTAAAAAATATACAAAATGGAAATTAAAACTAAATTCATATTAACTTAGAGGCCTAAGCTGGCTTTTGAGAACCCTTCTTCCCGATGAGGGACTTGTGAATATGCGGAATGACCCCTCCCCAGCGAGTAGCCTTTGATTAGAGAGTCTAACTCTTCGTCCCCTAATGGCCAACTGTAAATGTCTGGAGTAATTCGCTTAACTTTAAATCTTGATTTATGCGTTGCCAGCTAACTCCAAAACCTCGGTTGAAAAAAATAAAATGTAAATATAATTGTTATAAAGAGTATTTCAAATAGATTTTAACAGATTACCGTCATTTCAAAGGTGGAACAGGTTCAGAAAATCTAAAATAATTAGAACATAACCGCTAAGGTATAAGAAAACCAATGTTGAAGATAAATGTCACAGGCAGAGCTGGTGGTTTACGAAGAGTAAGAGTATTCACAGTGATATATATATATATATATATAATAGTATATATATTATATATATTATTATATATATATAGATATATATATATTATATATGATATAATATATATATATATAGATTAGGGATGGGCCGGATATCCGGCAACTACCGGTATCCGGCCAAGTTTTTGACTATCCGGTATCCGGCCGGATATCATTGTTATCCGGCCGGATAACCGGATAATTACTTCCCTGGTAGGTTCTTCCTCGTTGGCGGGAAATATCAAATAATTTGAAAAAAAAAATATATATAATATTATATATATATAATAATAATAATATATATATATATATATATATATATATATATATATATATATATATATATATATATATATATATATATATATATATATATATTTTTTTTATATGTTTGTATATATTTTCTATTTTGGTTATCTGTACCAATGTTATTTTTTTTATTGCTATTATGTTTATTGTTATTATTTATCTGATATTTTGTGGTGACACGTTTCATAAATTATATTCATTATAAAATCAGCGTATGAAATTTGTATAAAAAAAAATAATTAAAAAAATGCTCCGTTCGACTTATGTGGTATCGTATTAGGTCAATCGGTTTTGTTAATTATTAATTACTTATTTACAAAAACTTTAATTAGGTATATCGTAACTCTACAGCAAAGGTTTTTTATTTTATTTGTATTACTGAATTAGGATTTTTGAAGTTTTTGCTTAAATGCTTCCTAGCATACTGAAAATAGTTCGAACTTCAAAGCCGTTTTCGTTTTTGCATTTGTGCTAAAAAAATACTCAAGTTTTCATTCGTTTTCGTCAACCTTAGCGCAAAATCGTAAAAAAAATGCTTATCAAATTCTGTAAGGTTGCTATTTTATACAGAATTTTATTCTATATTACACAGAATTAGAGACATTTTTTACGTTTGGTGAGCGTTTTTTACGATTTTGCGCAAAGGTTGACGAAAACGAACGCAAACTTGAGCATTTTTTTTAGCACAAATGCAAAAACGAAAACGGCTTAAAACATGATCCTTTGCAAAAAAAAAAAAAAAAAAAAAAAACCGATTTTTCGGTGTTGCTGCCAGACGTACAAAGATGGCCAACGTGTAAAAATTTGTGGACTATAAATTTTGGCATTCCACTGAAATTCCACAATTTTTTTTTGATAGTCCTCTTATTGCGGAAATTAAATTCGGAATGATATAGGCATTCCGCTATCTGCAATTCCGCAACATTTTTCAAATTATCGCAATCGCAATTCCGCAATTTATTTTGGTATTCCGCAATTGCGGAACGCCCACCTCATATATATTATAATATGATATATATATATATAATATATATATATATATATTATATATATATATATACATACTAT
>JABUQX010126345.1:0-10000 GCA_015478945.1 Trachelipus rathkii | reverse complement strand
ACCCCCTCACAATCCCCGCCATTCACTCCTGTTATTCACCTTTCTGGCCTCTACCAAACTCACATTTTCTCTCCTTCAAACATTCGTTAACTGACTCAATCCACTTTTTCTTCGTCTCCCAGCGGTCTTTCCCAACACACTCACCCTTACATCTGCTTAACCAACCGGCTATCATTCATCCTTTCCATATGACCAAAACCATCTTCAAACTTCATTTTATCTTCTCATTTACCCTTTTCTTACACCACTCAACTCTCTATAAGGTTGGATCATTATCAATTCTTTCTTCACACTAGGGGAACTCCCAAATTGGTCCATCTGGAACACCATGAACTTTGCAGATCTATATTCTATCCAGACCATTTGTCTCACACTATCAATAACACAAACAACATACCTCATGTAGACCCCTAGGCACATCAAGATAGTCTCCTAACTATGACTACTGATCACCAACTCCGTCGTAGAATAATCTATACAGAGCCACAGTGTAACTCTCCTTCAAGGAAGTCCTATATAATTTTTATTAAAACAGTTCCTTTCACAAACTAATGAAAACATATGTCCCCTGGATCATTAAATATATAAAAATATATATGAAATTTAAATTAAAAAAAAGTCAATTTAAGAAAAGAAAAACAATTTAATATTTAAATTCATTAACTAACTTTTACATGTCTTTTATGGAAATTGCATTTCAATGATAAACACGATATTTTTTCAGAATGCTGAAAATCCGTTAATTAAAAACTTCAAATTTAAAGAGTTTTCCAAAATTTCAAATGTTTTGAAATTTAGGAAAAATTCTACACATTTTAAGAGTTCTAAATTTGTAATGTGAAAATTTAAGAAAAAGCGTAATTTTAGAAGTTATAATTTTTTATTAAAACAGGTTTTCACAACTAATGAAATAATTGGTATATAAAAACAAATATTGAAATTTCATTAAAAAACGTCAATTTAAGACACCTAAAACAATTAATAAATTCTCTTTTCTGCTTTTTGAAATTGCATTTCAATGAAACACATTATTTTTTCAAATGTTGAAAATCCCTTAAAAAACTCAATTTTAAGATTTACAAAAAATTTCAAATGTTGGAAGATTTTTAGGAAAAATCGTACTTTTTTAAGAGTTCTAAATTTTTGTAATGTGAAAAATTTAAGAAAAAGCGTAATTTTTAGGAAGTAAAATTTTTTATTAAAACAGGTTTTCACAACTAATGAAATATTTGGTATATAAAACTAAATATTGAAATTTCATTAAAAAACGTCAATTTAAGACACCTAAAACTATTAATAAATTAACTTTTCTGCTTTTTGAAATAGCATTTCAATGAAACACATTATTTTTTCAAATGCTGAAAATACCGTTAAAAACTCAATTTTAAGATTAACCAAATAATTTCAAATGTTGAAATTTAGGAAAAATCGTACTTTTAAGAGTTCTAAATTTGTAATGTGAAAATTTAAGAAAAGTGTAATTTTAGAAGTTAAATTTTTTTATTAAAACAGGTTTTCATAACTAATGAAATATTTGGTATATAAAAACAAATATTGAAATTTCATTAAAAAACGTCAATTTAAGACACCTAAAACTATTAATAAATTCACTTTTCTGCTTTTTGAAATTGCATTTCAATGAAACACATTATTTTTTCAAATGCTGAAAATACCGTTAAAAACTCAATTTTAAGAATTTACAAAATAATTTCAAATGTTGAAATTTAGGAAAAATCGTACTTTTAAGAGTTCTAAATTTGTAATGTGAAAATTTAAGAAAAATCGTAATTTTAGAAGTTAAAATTTTTTATTAAAACAGGTTTTCACAACTAATGAAATATTTGGTATATAAAAACAAATATTGAAATTTCATTAAAAAACGTCAATTTAAGACACCTAAAACAATTAATAAATTCTCTTTTCTGCTTTTCGAAATTGCATTTCAATGAACACATTATTTTTTCAAATGCTGAAAATACCGTTAAAAACTCAATTTTAAGATTTACCAAATAATTTCAAATGTTGAAATTTAGGAAAAATCGTACTTCTAAGAGTTCTAAATTTGTAATGTGAAAATTTAAGAAAAAGCGTAATTTTAGAAGTTAAATTTTTTTATTAAAACAGGTTTTCAAAACTAAGGAAATATTTGGTATATAAAAACAAATATTGAAATTTCATTAAAAAACATCAATTTAAGACATCTATAACTATTAATAAATTCTCTTTTCTGCTTTTTGAAATTGCATTTCAATGAAACACATTATTTTTTCAAATGCTGAAAATACCGTTAAAAACTCAATTTTAAGATTTACCAAATAATTTCAAATGTTGAAATTTAGGAAAAATCGTACTTTTTAAGAGTTCTAAATTTGTAATGTGAAAATTTAAGAAAAAGCGTAATTTTAGAATTTAAATTTTTTTATTAAAACAGGTTTTCACAACTAATGAAATATTTGGTATATAAAAAACAAATATTGAAATTTTTTTTAAAAAAACGTTAATTTAAAACACCTAAAACTATTAAATAAATTCTTTTTTCTTTTTTTTAAAATTTAATTTAAACTAAAAACACATTATTTTTTTTCAAATGCTGCAAAAATACCGTTAAAAACTCAATTTTAGATTACCAATAATTTCAAATGTTGAAATTTAGGAAAAATGGTACTTTTTAAGAGTTCTAAATTTTGTAATGTGAAATTTTAAGAAAAAGCGTAATTTTATTAGAAGTTATTAATTTTTTATTAAAACAGGTTTTCACAACTAATGAAATATTTGGTATATAAAAACAAATATTGAAATTTCATTAAAAAACGTCAATTTAAGACACCTAAAACTATTAATAAATTAGCTTTTCTGCTTTTTGAAATTGCATTTCAATGAAACACATTATTTTTCCAAATGCTGAAAATCCCGTAAAAAACTCAATTTTAAGATTTACCAAATAATTTCAAATGTTGAAATTTAGGAAAAATCGTACTTTTAAGAGTTCTAAATTTGTAATGTGAAAATTTAAGAAAAAGCGTAATTTTAGAAGTTAAAATTTTTTATTAAAACAGGTTTTCACAACTAATGAAATATTTGGTATATAAAAAACAAATATTGAAATTTCATTAAAAAACTTCAATTTTAAGAAAACCTAAAACAATAATTAAATTCTCTTTTCTGCTTTTTGAAATTTGCATTTTTTTCAATGAAACACATTATGTTTCAAAATGCTGAAAATACCGTTAAAAACTCCATATTTTAAAGATTTACCAAATAATTTCCTAATGTTGAAATTTAGGGAAAAATTCGTACTTTTAAGAGTCTAAAAATTTGTTGAAGTGAAAATTTAAAGAAAAAAGGCGTAATTTTAGAGTTATAATTTTTATTAAAACAGGTTTTCACAACTAATGAATATTTGGTATATTAAAACAAATATTGAATTTCATTTAAAAAAACTTCAATTTAAGACACCTAAAACTATTAATAAATTCTCTTTACTGCTTTTTGAAACACATTATTTTTTCAAATGCTGAAAATACCGTTAAAAACTTAATTTTAAGATTTAACAAATAATTTCAAATGTTGAAATTTAGGAAAAATCCTACTTTTAAGAGTTCTAAATTTGTAATGTGAAAATTTAAGAAAAAGCGTAATTTTAGAAGTTAAAATTTGTTATTAAAACAGGTTTTCCACAACTACATAAACATTTGGGTTATAAAAGACAAATTATTTGAAATTTCAATTAAGAAAACGTTCAAATTTAAAGACGACCTAAAACAATTAATAAATTCTCTTTTCTGCTTCTTGAAATTGCATTCAATGAAAAAGACATTATTTTTTCAAATGCTGAAAATACCGTGTAAAAACTCAATTTTAAGATTTAACAAATAATTTCCAATGTTTAAAATTTAGGAAAAAAATCGTACTTTTAAGAGTTCTAAATTTGTAATGTGAAAATTTAGGCAAAAGCGTAATTTTAAAAGTTAAAATTTTTTATTAAAACAGGTTTTCACAACTAATGAAATATTTGGTATATAAAAACAAATATTGAAATTTCATTAAAAAACGTTAATTTAGACACCTAAAACTATTAATAAATTCACTTTTCTGCTTTTTGAAATAGCATTTCAATGAAACACATTATTTTTTCAAATGCTGAAAATACCGTTAAAAACCCATTTTAAAATTTTACCAAATAATTTCAAATGTTGAAATTTAGGAAAAATCGTACTTTTAAGAGTTCTAAATTTGTAATGTGAAAATTTAAGAAAAAGCGTAATTTTAGAAGTTAAGATTTTTTATTAAAACAGGTTTTCACAACTAATGAAATATTTTGTATATAAAAAACGAATTATTGAAATTTTTCAATTAAATTTTTTTATTAAGACACCTAAAAACTATTAATAAATTCTCTTTTCTGCTTTTTGAAATTGCATTTCAATGAAACACATTATTTTTTCAAATGCTGAAAATACCGTTAAAAACTCAATTTTAAGAATTACCAAATAATTTCAAATGTTGAAATTTAGGAAAAATCGTACTTTTAAGAGTTCTAAATTTGTAATGTGAAAATTTAAGAAAAAGCGTAATTTTAGAAGTTAAAATTTTTTATTAAAACAGGTTTTCACAACTAATGAAATATTTGGTATATAAAAACAAATATTGAAATTTCATTATAAAAAACGTCAATTTAAGAAAAGTCTAAAACAATTAATAATTCTCTTTTCTGCCTTTTTGAAATTCTGCATTTCAATGAAACACATTATTTTTTCAAATGCTTGAAAATACCCTTTAAAAACTCCATTTTTAAGATTTACAAAAAAATTTTAATGTTGAAATTAAGAAAAATCGTACTTTTTAGAGTATCTAAATTTGTAATGTGAATTTAAGAAAAAGCGTAATTTTAGAAGTTAAAATTTTTTATTAAAACAGGTTTTCCAACTAATGAAATATTTGGTATATAAAAACAAATATTGAAATTTCATTAAAAAACGTCAATTTAAGACACCTAAAACTATTAATAAATTCTCTTTTCTGCTTTTTGAAATTGCATTTCAATGAAACACATTATTTTTCCAAATGTTGAAAATCCCTTAAAAAACTCAATTTTAAGATTTACCAAATAATTTCAAATGTTGAAATTTAGGAAAAATCGTACTTTTAAGAGTTCTAAATTTGTAATGTGAAAATTTAAGAAAAAGCGTAATTTTAGAAGTTATAATTTTTTATTAAAACAGGTAATTTCACTACTAATGGAAATATTTGGTATTAAAACTAATATTGAAATTTCATTAAAAAACGTAATTTAAGACACCTAAACTATTATTAAAAAATTAACTTTTCTGCTTTTGAAATAGCATTTCAATGAAACACATTATTTGTTTCAAATGCTGAAAATTTTCGTTAAAAACTCAATTTTTTAAGTTATTTAACCAAATATTTCAAAAATTGAAATTTTAAGAAAAATCGTACTTTTAAGAGTTCTAAATTTGTAATGTGAAAATTTAAGAAAAAGCGTAATTTTAGAAGTTAAAATTTTTTATTAAAACAGGTTTTCATAACTAATGAAATATTTGGTATATAAAAACAAATATTGAAATTTCATTAAAAAACATCAATTTAAGACATCTATAACTATTAATAAATTCACTTTTCAGCTTTTTGAAATAGCATTTCAATGAAACACATTATTTTTTCAAATGCTGAAAATACCGTTAAAAACTCAATTTTAAGATTTACCAAATAATTTCAAATGTTGAAATTTAGGAAAAATCGTACTTTTAAGAGTTCTAAATTTGTAATGTGAAAATTTAAGAAAAAGCGTAATTTTAGAAGTTAAAATTTTTTTATTTAAAACAGGTTTTCACAACTAATGAAATATTTGGTATATAAAAACAAATATTGAAATTTCATTAAAAAACATCAATTTAAGACATCTATAACTATTAATAAATTCACTTTTCAGCTTTTTGAAATTGCATTTCAATGAAACACATTATTTTTTTTCAATGCTGAAAATACCGTTAAAAACTCAATTTTAAGATTTACCAAATAATTTCAAATGTTGAAATTTAGGAAAAATCGTACTTTTAAGAGTTCTAAATTTGTAATGTGAAAATTTAAGAAAAAGCGTAATTTTAGAAGTTAAAATTTTTTATTAAAACAGGTTTTCACAACTAATGAAGTATTTGGTATATAAAAACAAATATTGAAATTTCATTAAAAAACGTCAATTTAAGACACCTAAAACAATTAATAAATTCTCTTTTCTGCTTTTTGAAATTGCATTTCACTGAAACACATTATTTTTTCAAATGCTGAAAATACCGTTAAAAACTCAATTTTAAGATTTACCAAATAATTTCAAATGTTGAAATTTAGGAAAAATCGTACTTTTAAGAGTTCTAAATTTGTAATGTGAAAATTTAAGAAAAAGCGTAATTTGTTATAAGTTATATAATTTTTTATTAAAACAGGTTTTCACAACTAATGAAATATTTGGTATATAAAAACAAATATTGAAATTTCATTTAAAAACCTCAATTTAAGACACCTAAAACTATTAATAAATTAGCTTTTCTGCTTTTTGAAATTGCATTTCAATGAAACACATTATTTTTCCAAATGCTGAAAATCCCGTAAAAAACTCAATTTTAAAGATTTACCAAAATAATTTAAAATGTTAAACATTTAAAAAAATCGTCTTTTTAAGAGTTCTAAATTTGTAATGTGAAAATTTAAGAAAAAGCGTAATTTTAGAAGTTAAAATTTTTTATTAAAACAGGTTTTCACAACTAATGAAATATTTGGTATATAAAAACAAATATTGAAATTTCATTAAAAAACGTCAATTTAAGAAACGTAAAACAATTAATAAATTCTCTTTTCTGCTTTTTGAAATTGCATTTCAATGAAACACATTATTTTTTCAAATGCTGAAAATACCGTTAAAAACTCAATTTTAAGATTTACCAAATAATTTCAAATGTTGAAATTTAGGAAAAATCGTACTTTTAAGAGTTCTAAATTTGTAATGTGAAAATTTAAGAAAAAGCGTAATTTTAGAAGTTATAATTTTTTATTAAAACAGGTTTTCACAACTAATGAAATATTTGGTATATAAAAACAAATATTGAAATTTCATTAAAAAACTTTAATTTTAGACACCTAAAACTATTAATAAATTCACTTTTCTGCTTTTTGAAATAGCATTTCAATGAAACACATTATTTTTTCAAATGCTGAAAATACCGTTAAAAACTCAATTTTAAGATTTACCAAATAATTTCAAATGTTTGAAATTTAGGAAAAAATCGTACTTTTAAGAGTTCTAAATTTGTAATGTGAAAATTTAAGAAAAAGCGTAATTTTAGAAGTTAAATGTTTTTATTAAAACAGGTTTTCACAACTAATGAAATATTTGGTATATAAAAACAAATATTGAAATTTCATTAAAAAACGTCAATTTAAGACACCTAAAACAATTAATAAATTCTCTTTTCTGCTTTTTGAAATTGCATTTCAATGAAACACATTATTTTTTCAAATGCTGAAAATACCGTTAAAAACTCAATTTTAAGATTTAACAAATAATTTCAAATGTTGAAATTTAGGAAAAATCGTACTTTTAAGAGTTCTAAATTTGTAATGTGAAAATTTAAGAAAAAGCGTAATTTTAAAAGTTAAAATTTTTATTAAAACAGGTTTTCACAACTAATGAAATATTTGGTATATAAAAACAAATATTGAAATTTCATTAAAAAACTTTAATTTTAGACACCTATAACTATTAATAAATTCACTTTTCTGCTTTTTGAAATAGCATTTCAATGAAACACATTATTTTTTCAAATGCTGAAAATACACGTTAAAAACTTCAATTTTAAGATTTACCAAATAATTTCAAATGTTGAAATTTAGGAAAAATCGTACTTTTAAGAGTTCTAAATTTGTAATGTGAAAATTTAAGAAAAAGCGTAATTTTAGAAGTTAAAATTTTTTATTAAAACAGGTTTTCACAACTAATGAAATATTTGGTATATAAAAACAAATATTGAAATTTCATTAAAAAACGTCAATTTAAGACACCTAAAACAATTAATAAATTCTCTTTTCTGCTTTTTGAAATTGCATTTCAATGAAACACATTATTTTTTCAAATGGCGAAAATACCGTTAAAAACTTAATTTTAAAAGATAAACAAATAATTTCAAATGTTGAAATTTAGGAAAAATCGTACTTTTAAGAGTTCTAAATTTGTAATGTGAAAATTTAAGAAAAAGAGTAATTTTAGAAGTTAAATTTTTTTATTGAAACAGGTTTTCAAAACTAATGAAATATTTGGTATATAAAAACAAATATTGAAATTTCATTAAAAAACGTCCATTTAAGACATCTAAAACTATTAATAATAAATTCCTTTTTCAGCTTTTTGAAATTGGATTTTTCAATGAAAACACATTATTTTTTCAAGATTTGCTGAAAATACCGCTTAAAAACTTCAATTAAGATTTACCAAAAATAATTGTCACATGTTGAAATTTAGAAAAATCGTACTTTTAAGAGGGAGTTCTATATTTGTAATGTGAAAATTTAAGAAAAAGCGTAATTTTAGAAGTTAAATTTTTTTATTAAAACAGGTTTTTAAAACTAATGAAATATTTGGTATATAAAAACAAATATTGAAATTTCATTAAAAAACGTCAATTTAAAACACCTAAAACTATTAATAAATTCTCTTTTCTGCTTTTTGAAATTGCCTTCCCAATGATACGAAGTTATTTCTTCAAATGCTTGAAAATACCGGTTAAAACTCAATTTTAAGAATTTAGTTAAAAATTTCACAGGACATATGTTGAATTAAACTATATTAAATCGTACTATCTTAAAAGCTCTTTAACATTTGTAATGGTGAAATTAAGAAAAAGCCGTAATTTTTAGAAGTCTATTAATTTTTTATTTTTTTTTTTAATAAACAGGGTACAGGTTTTTTAAAACTAATGAAATATTCGGTATATAAAAACAAAATATTGAAAAATTTCATTAAAAAACGTAAAATTAAGACACCCTAAAGACTATGTTAATAAATTAGCTTTTCTGCTTTTTTTGAAATTGCATTTTCAATGCAACACATTATTTTTCCAAAATCTGAAAGATCCCGCGTAAAAAAACTCAATTTTTTAAGATTTACCAAATAATTTCAAAGTTTGAAATTTAGGAAAAATCGATTACGTTTTAAGAGTTTCTTAAATTTGTAATGTGAAAAATTAGAAAAAGCGTAATTTTAGAAGTTTATAAATTTTTTTTATTAAAACAGGTTTTTCACAACTAACTCTTGAAATAATTGGTATATAAAAACCATTATTGGAAATTTCATTAAAAACGTCAATTTAAGACAGCCTAGAACTATTAATAAATTCTCTTTTTCTGGCCATTTTTAGTGAAAATTGGCATTTCAATTGAAAACACATTATTTTTTTCCAAATTGTTTGAAAATCCCGGTTACCGTTAAAAACTCAATTTGAAGATTTACCAAATAATTATTCAAATGTTGAAATTTAGGGAAGAAAAATACGTTATATACCTTAATTTTAATAAGTATATCTAAATTTTGTATGCGTGATAAAATTTAATAAGAAAAAGCGATAAATTTAGAATAGTTTATTAAATTTTTATTTATATTTATGATAAAACAACGTTGTATTTGGCACAACATGATGAAGCATTTATATTTGGTATATATATAAAACAAATTATTAAAAAAAAAAATAATATTATAATAAATAAGTGATTCATTATAGACGTGGTTCCTAAAACAATTTAATAAATTCTCTTCCTGTGGGGGGGTTCCTCGCTTTTTGAGGTTACTGCTGTGAACGCGCGCGAAATATGGCATGCGGTTCTTGAGTGGCTCCCGCTCTCTCGAATGAACCGATATACATTATTTTTTCAGAATGCCTGAAAATACCGTTAAAACTCAATTTTAGGGATACTTACAAGATAAGTTATCCTCTTT